>WYDI02022097.1:0-49650 GCA_009867235.2 Psittacus erithacus | reverse complement strand
AAAGCAAACGTTTGCTTAAAAATTAAGCTTTTCAACATTTCTTTTTAATGAAATTATTCACTAAATTGCTAGGGTTGCTAAACAATTTAAGCTTGAAACTTGCATTTCTAGGTTGTTTAGGCTTTCTGAACAACTGACCTGACTGAGGGGAAAATATTTTTTGCATAGTGCAACTTAAGGAAGAAGCTTTCTGTTGTTCAAGACAGTAGATTACAAGAATGCCCACAACAAACGTGGTTCTGCAGAGACTTTACCATCTCCTTTGTTTCTTTCGCAGGCTGCAGAAGAATGGAAGTTTGTTGCGATGGTGGTTGATCATCTTCTCCTTGGCATATTTATGCTAGTTTGTATTATAGGAACATTAGCTGTATTTGCTGGTCGCCTTATTGAACTAAATCAGCAAGGATGAACATCAACTGGAAACTATTTGCTAGCCTGGTCAGCATCTGAAAGCATTTCAACCATCAAAACCTGGCCAGCCTCCGAAAGTTTCACAGACAGGAATCTGTCCCTTCTGGGAGAGAGCAGCGATAATAAAATGTAAGGCTTCATACTTAGCACCTCTGAGTTCCTGCTCAGTGGTATTTCATTGCCAAAAGGCAGCAGTTGCATTGCTAGTAGGCTGAATGGTTTTGATCTATTTCACCATTTATTAAAAATGTAAATGTATTAATAAGACTGATTCTGTAACCCGCAGATACAGTTCCAGTGAAATCAATAGGAGCCTAATAAGATTTAGCTGAGCTGTAAATCTGTATCCAACTTTAGCATTCAAGCTGGTTTCAATATCTGCTCTGCGGTTTTCATATTGGCAGCGTCACAGATGACTCCTCTTGCAACACTAGATGTAGCCAGCAGAAGTAGCTCAAATGCCTTGATAAAGCACTGGATTTTCATGCACAAATCTGAAATGACTGTCATGTGTGGTTCTACCTGTAGAAACTCTTGATGCAGCAAAGAGGGGGTAGTATTTCTTACTGTCAGAATGGTCCAGCCTCAGCCAGTTGGGTCCCATAGGCATTTTTCGCTATTAAGTCCCTTGGTAAAGGACTTGTAGAGGAGGATTTTTTTGGGCTGTTTTATTACTGAGCACTGCTTTGTGACCATCAGGCATTTCAGTGACTATGCTGCAGTTGCTGCCCTCTCATTTCTACCTGCTAATACCCATTACAAGAAGCCTCACATTCATTATGTTTTAATGCTCAGGATTTTCAGCTGTCAGCAGAGATGTTCTGCAACTGCAGCCTAAGAGTAAAGTTTAGGCTGGAGGAGAACGGATGGTATCCATAAGATAATCTCTGTACTCAGCATATTCTGTGTCGGGAAGGTGGGTTTCAACTCTCCATTCTGAGCGATGGCTAATGTTGGGGCAGCTTTTAATTTGGGGTTGCTCAGTAAACCAGCTTAAACAAATTCTCTCTGCTCCCTGAAAGCTGTCCCCTGCCTTGCTGAAATAGATCCTGAGCATTAAAGTCAGACACAGCATCACAAAGATCATTCCTAGGGCAGGTGTGGATCTGGGTTTTCCTCGTGTACGACAAGACGACAGGAAGCCTCCTCTTCTAAGCAGCACAAAAAATCGCCCAAACTTTGTTCAAATGTTGAGCAGCAGCTCACTCTAGTGGCTACAGCGAAGTAGTGCTGCTTTTGGCCAAGCAGCTTTGGGGTTTAGTAAAGATTCAACAAAAGCAGCAAGCCTGTGTGTGTTTCAATAGTACAGCGTGGAAATACTAGCGGTGCTGCCTGGTTTTCCTCCAAAATAAATAAGGAGAGGTGGGACAACTCATGGAAGTTACTCACCTTTCCCAGCTGGTTGTCCAAGCCAATGGAACTACTTTGCTAACAGCTGTGAACAATTTGCTGTGAGTTTAATAAAACAATGCGTACTGTGTTAATGCTCTACAGGAATGTGTCATGTCTGCAGAGGACAGGCATTTGAAAAGCTCTATAAGGAAAAATCAGGCACTTGGGTAATACTTCCCTCATTGTGTAGTGTTTGCTGGACAACGTTTTGGTGAGCTGCAGTCCTAAGCAAAGCAAACAGTTTCTCTGTGGCAATTGGTCATTTGTAAGCCTCTGCTCAGCTCTTACTGTTTAGATGGTGGGTTTTTTGCCACCTTGGATGATCATTAACCCTCTAAACGATTGCTGAAGATGTATGCTGGGTGAAACCTCTGCTCACAGATGGAGCACTTGCTGCAGCTCTGTTTATCTTCAGTGCCAGCTCTCTGTGTTCAGCCCTTGAGGGGAGTCACACAGCTCCCTGGCTCAGGATGAGCTAAGCTGCAGTGTAACAGTGCCTGGGACTTAATTGGAGAGGCCGCGATTGGCACTAAAATTGACAGAACAATCCTCTTAGAGCAGCGTGTGGTTGAATCAGCATTAAAAACAAACATCAAGCAACAAGATTCATGGTGGATGTCTACAGTAACTTCGTTCAGCTTCCCCAGCTTCCTCTCTGGGTCTCGGCCTCCAAATTCCACCTATCTGAGTGCCTGCCTGCTTGCTTCTCCAGCTCTGTTCATATAAAGCTAGCTACTACATTGCAGTGCTCTCCTTCCACTTGCTCATAAAAAGTTCTGAAATTATTTATTTGAAAATGTTAATTTGTGATCATTTGATCTGTCTTATGTGCACAGCAAATCTTCCTCCTTCCTATTGCTCTGAGTCTTGGTGAACTATTCACATCTCTAAAGATGTAACACCAGGCAAAAATAAAAGCTAACAACTTCCTTTTCTCAGATTGCAGAATTCGGGCATTGTACCCTGGATCTCCAAACAGATGGTACTCCAGACACCAAGAAGCACACTTCAGGAGGCAGTTCATCTGCATCTGTTTTTCGCTTTGCTTTGAATACTCAGACTGTCCCAGTCATCTTTATTCTCTGTTTCTAGTTCACCTTTGTGAATGCTTTTTTCCTGCATACCACTAACATGCCATTACCGGTATCCATCTACTGAAAGAGAGTATCTACTGAAGGAGAGTACCTTTACGTACAAACACATTATTTCTTCTCATCTGTTACTGTCCTTTTAACATGTCAGCACATCTGTATGCTGCTAAAATAGTAGCTTTGGGGTTGTAAATGCGCTGTCTCAGTCACTGTCAAAGATAATTCTTTGTCATTGCCTAAGTACATATTGTCTAACAATTTCTCATTTACAGCACTGTAGTCTCTCCCTGCAATCTTAATGCTAAACTTTCCTCCATAGGTAGCACCAGCACCCCCAGAGAGATGGACATGGATAATACTTGTGTGACTTGCATGTGCATCTCTGCTGCCTTGCTGCCTTTAATAGGCAAATTTTGGCTTTGAGCTTTGACTAGCTATTCTCATGATAAGCAAAACAAGAAACAGGCTTCACACACTTGCTAGATTTCTCTAATAAGCGTGAAAAATAAAGAAGTGCAAACACTGTGTGCTGAGGCAAGCAAGCATCACTTGAATGAAGGTATAACAGGGATCTCTAGGTGAGAAGGTGTTGCTTTTATAGTGATAGTACCTTGAGCAATTAACATGTCTCTCTTTTAACTGCCATCTTGCAATTAAAGCTGCTTTTATTCACTTTCAGCCTGTTGATAACACCCTATTTATGTCCTTAATAGAGTAGCTTTCTGGAATGTCTTCATCTTCTTCAGCTTGATTCTCTTTCCATTTCTTATGCAATTTGGCAATTAACTTTCCCCTTCCCATTCCTTTGGCTGACCTTCAACTACTGTATCATGGGTACTTTGTTCTCAAAGATGCAGTCACCCCCAAATCTCTTTCCACTTTGGCACTTCTGCTGTTCAGGAGACCTGACCCTTCTGAGAGGGTTATTTGAATTTTTTAAGTCCATTACCTTGTACCAGCTCCCAGGGAGCAATTCCACCTCTGTGTGAGTCTGTAATGAGAACAGACTGCTGCTCCCCATCGTCACCAGGCAGATGAGCTAAACTTGATGGCCTTATTCTGTCTATTCAGATAGCTGGATCTCAGCTCTGTAAAACATAGTTGAGCTGATCAAGAGTGAGGAAAAATGACATTCACTTACCCAAGTTGTGAATGCTCCATCCCTGGCAGTGTTCAAGGCCAGGTTGGACAGGGCCTTGGATGACATGGTGAGGTGTCCCTGCCCGTAGCAGGGGGTTGGAACTAGATGATCTTAAGGACCTTTCCAACCCAAACTATTCTATGAGTCTAAGAGCTTGCATATGCCAGGTATGATCATTCACCTGCAGCTAGTGTTTGGGTTCTGAAGCCTCCTTCAATTTGAGAGGTTTTAAGAACTGAGATTATTTAAGATTAATAATTTAAGATTCTTGTTTCAGGCAATTGTAGGACAATTTAAGTGCTCATTTTTTCTCCAAAATACAAGCTGCTGCCAACCTCCTTGCTGTGGCCATCTCCCCAGAGATGTGTGAAAGCAGCGTGAGTTTCGTCAGCATGCTGACTCAGCCGTTCCTGTTTCCACAGCTGAAGCAAACCACAGCGTGTCGGGACAGCAGGATGAAAGTGTATGCGTAACATAGGCCCTGCAAAGTGCATAAACACTGTGCTGCTATTGGAGAAAGAAAGTGCATTACCTCCCTGAAAACATTTGTTTTCTGGTACCATGGCATGCAAGATGTTGCCTTTAAAGTCACTGACAGTTTAGCAGACCAGAAATGCTATCAAGATTGGACACTTTTAAAAGGTTGCTCTGCTTGGATCCAGTCACAAGACCTCATTTTTAAATGTGTTTACCAGTGCTAAAGTCTAGCTCAGCCTCCAGCCCCCAGACACGCTCCTGGTTGTAAATTCCCTCCCTCCCTTTTGCTCTTCCTGAAAAATTGTGAAATTGGTGCAAAGTCTCCCATGCTTCTCTCAGAGGAATGTTGCACAGACACTGGCTTTAACAAAGCTCTGGAGTACTTTCTCCTTTTCTAGAAGTCAAATCCTAGCTGCAGCTGGGACAATCATGCACTGCTTTGCAAAAGGCTCTTTAAAACAGTTGTACTTCGGTCCCTGATAAAGTATAAAGGACTGGCAGAGCTACAGAAAACAGCTAACCTGCAAGCAGTCATTTCCGTGCTCACTGTGGGAGCCCCGCTGAGTTCCGTTGTCTGTAGGGGGGTTATCAACAACAAGACAATTTCACTCGTGACCACGTGACAGGCCAGACTGACCCACAGGCAAGAGTCCAAAGGAGTTCATAAGCTGCTGCAGCTTTAGTTGTAAGCTTTATGGGTCATTCAGTGGATTCCCCATAAAAAGAGAACTCTTTCCTAGCAAGGGCTGCCCCCATTTCCCTTCATTCCAGCACAGATCTCCCATCACAGCACGTCTTCCCAACTTCTAGCAGCCAGGCAGATCTGTATCAGTGTTTGCTATTTATCCCATATGAAGCCTGGAATAAACACATCACATGGTATTTCCCCAGTGCGTAGACAGGAGGAAGCTGTTTCCCTCTACGTGACTTTTCAGCTAACCAATTACCCAAATGCAGTATGCTGTGCTTAGGAACCTCATGTGGCTTTGTGACCCTTTTTAGGGAGCTTTAGGTCTGTAAAGACAGTAAACATAAAGTACCTGCAGTTTTTCCATTTGTGAGCTCCATAATTTTTGCTTGCAAGCTGATCTATGTTGTGTGCATGGGTCAGAAGAAAGTAGAGAGAAAATATGGTACCTGTTTTTGTGTCCATCCTGTAATGCTCCAGTCGTGCAATGACACAGAAACAGAGACATTACCTGCATAAAAGCCCGGCAAGGTTTGAAACCTTACACTAAAGGCAAATCAATAATGCCATTGCTCTTAGGACAGCATGTCTGACCATAATGCTGTGTCTTTGGGCAACTGGCCATCTCCTGGTCAAAACATGAAAGCAGCTGAGCACACAGGTTACTCAGTCTTTGATCTTGCTGGGACATGCTGCTACAAGTAAATCAAGAATATATGTAAGTTCTTCAGGACACCTGTCCCTAACTTCGTATGTTTTAGATAACAGTGTAATGTGGCTGCTAGCTTCACGACGTTCCTGCATGCAGTAAACAAAACCCACCCAAATGCCTCCAAAATGTGGACTCCTACTGAGGCAAAAGCATGTAGGATCAATGTATTGGCTCAAATAGACACTCGGGACACAGTTCTCATCCTTCAAATCTCGCTCCTATCTGCCCAGGCTGTGCCATTACACATACTTCAGGCGTTTTTCCATTCAAGACCCAAAAACATTAAAGGAAATTTTGTTTCTAGAAAACTTAGTCAAGCTGACAGGGAAAAGGAAGCAGAGAGTCTATTGCTTGTCTGGCAAAGCAATCTCTGTGTGAGTTAATTGAGGTAAGATGCACAAATGCCTTTTGGGGCATCATGTAGAGAGGAGTAATTGACCTTCCCACACCTTGGCATACTGCAAACCTAAAAAGGGAAAAGCAAGTACCTCTTTCCCACTGTTTAATTACATTTCCATTCCACTGTGTGCGTCTCTGCCTGCTGCCTCGCCATTCCCCAAGCTCCACTACCCATCCCCTGCTGGCTGCTATCAAGGCTATGCGAGGCAGGTAGGGAAAATGAAGCATGTAGAGAGCTCTGAGGACAAATAGAGTATCAGGAGCTGGGGTGAGAGGAGACCGTGCTTAACGGCCTCTGGGGCTTGCAGTCTTCTGGGAAGGCCGGGCAGGTACCTGGGGAGGGCATAGCGCACCTCTTCCCTCCAGCACTCCCTGCCAGCAGCGCAATGGAGGCCAACAGGATATAGAAAGCAGAGCTGCCAATGCAGGCAATGGGCATAGCCAGGGAACCGATGAGGGTTTGAAGAGGGTGAATCCCTGTAAAAGCTACCGGTATTCATAGTTTGGGTCTTTAGCACTTAGGGACCTGAAAACCCTTTCCTATAACGGGGTTATCTCCTTAACTCTGACTGTGCTTAACTTCCACTGAACGCCGGGGGCAGAAGGACCGCAGGTCCGCGCGGGGGGCATGGCCTTCACCTGCACCCCCACGCCTCCAGGAACAACCACCCCACGGGAAACCCCCACTGCGACGGCCGGGCCGGGCGGGCCCGACAGAATGGGCACCACGACCCCGGAAGACGGGGGGGTGACGGCGGGACACCCCCTGCCCGGGCCGGGTGGGCTGTCAGCGGGGCCGGGACATGTGCAGCGGCGCGGGCGGCGGGGGAGCGGCGCCCCAGAGCCGAGCCGCGCCGCTTCCTGCCTCTATAAATAGCCGTCCGGCCCAACATGTCCCGGCCGCCGCAGCGGCTGGAGCGCCAGCGGGACCTGCTGTCCCCTCCCGCCGCCTAGCCCGCCCGGAGCGAGGTAAGGGGGCGCCGAGCTGCCGGCGCCGGGGGAAGGCGGACGGGGCTTCGCTTCCCGCTCCCGGCGGAGCGTGGGGTATGTACGGGGCGGGCAGGGCCCCGGCGGCGGCCGCGCTGGGGCGGCTCGGCTCGGCAACCCCCAGCCCCGCGGGACGAGCGGGTGCAAGGGTCGGGCGGGCAGCGGCCGAGTCTCGCTTCGTGCTTGTTTTCTCTTTCTCTATTTTCTTCCAGACTGCTCTGTCTTCTGGCTGGGACGCGCTTCTCCTGCCTTCCGAAGCCAGGGCTGGGATCCCTCCCTGCTTCCCCCTCGCTTTCCCCAGGGTTGGGTGCATGCCCGGGATGGAGAATGGCGTTGGCCTCCGGACGCAGCCCTCGGTCCCTCTTGGCAGCTCAGACCGTGCCTCTGCACGGGCCTCCGAGGAGGTGGCTGGTGGTATCCGTTTCCAGCCCTGCTGTGGCACCCTGGCTGTTATGACAGGGTGGGGAGACCCACACTGGGGTCATGGCACATGCTGCTACCCACATGTGTGGCACCCAAGGAGGGTGTCATTCCAGTCACTCACGCAGGTGTTTGTGTTGCAGCCTTCCTCGCTCAAGTGATTTCATCTGCAGTGAATGTTGAGATGAACCTTGTAGTTAGGCTTTATGCTGGAGGCAACTGAAGCAGGTCTATGCCCTGCAAGCTGGCTCCTGAGGGCTTTTTGAGGGCATCAAGTCTGGAAACCTCAAGTAAACAGTCTTAAAGTTTTAGCTTGTCTTCCCCTTTGTTTGCCTCTGCTACTGTAATGGCTGTGCTCCATCTTTTAATAAATACCTTGTGCAACGCAGGGCTACATCCTTTCTCTGAGAGTAGGTGTTCTTCAGCTGCTACCATGTGCCATGCTCAGGCCTGTTATTTAAAGCAGAAGTGATGCAGCACTTGGCTCTGGCGCTAAGGTACACTTCTTCAGGAACCCACTATGAGGTACTTTTTAATTGCTCTTTTATTCTTGAAATGTTTTCTCAAAGAGAAGGCTGTAATAAGCAGCTGTTCTCAGTTGTCTTGACCTCCAGAGGATGGACAGTGTGTTTTGCTCCTTGTTCACGCCCTTTTTCACTCTGTTTCTGCTTTTCCCTCTCTTCTGTTGGCTAGCTCTTCCAAGTCAGATTTGGGAGCACAATGCAGAGGCCTAAGAGGCTATGTTAAAAAGAAAGAGGCACTGTCAGAGTCTGGCCTCTGCATGTTGCCCACAGTGTTCCCTGCTTGGGAGCCTTCGTTAAAGGCAGGAGGAAGCGCCGTGCTGCCATGGAGGGACCCCCTCTGGCAGCACACCTTTCCCAGTGCTGTGGAGCACAAGGCAGACTGAGCCGGTATTGTACTTTCCCCTCTGCTGGAGTGGGCAAGGGGAAGGAGCATGTGAGGAGGAAATACAGCTGTTCCAGAGCACTTCTGCCCTCCGTGCAGCGGGAGCACGTGAGGGGAGGACAGGCGCAGAAAGGGAGGTTCAGGAAGAGAGTATGGGAGGGAACCAGGGGAGGAGAGAGGAGAGATACAAATGGAGAGGAGAAGCTTTTTATTTGTGCACAAATGCTGTTTAAACTCTAATTAGGTAGGGCAAGAGCAGGCATCCTGAAAAGCTGTGATTATATCTCGAGTCCCTGTTATTGTCCTTCCAGAAAGCACTGCTTTTCATTCCTCAAGTATTATCTGTGCCTTTCTGACTCACTCTTTTAGGCTCTTCAGCATCTTCTAACCTCAAGCCAAGCAAGACATTGCCCTCAGCATCTGCCTGTCAAATGTATAGTTCTCTATGTTGTACATGGAATTACTGTTTCCATAGTTGGTTAACGCAAGTTTCTGAGGAATGTGGAGTTGAAAGGCACGCCAGTTCCTGTGATTGGCCTTGGTTGCAGTGTGAGCTCCTTGGGGCAGGGGCTGTACCTGGAGGCTGCAGTTACTCTACACATTACCCTTGGTATGGGATTTCTGCCTCCATTCCTGTCCTTTCCACCCCTCTCATCTCTTGTTGCTGCTCACCTGTTCCTTCCCCTGTGCTGCGGCTCATTGTTGGGGTTGTGTTGTAAACCAAATTGCTGAAAGATTCATCAATCTGGGTTTAAAATCTCTGGAAAAGGAGGGAGGCGAGGAGGGAGGAGCAGCTACTCCTTCTGTCTGTACAGAAGTCCCCTATCAGCTCTGTGCTGCCTCTCTCCTACCTTGCTGTGGGATCACACCTCAGCAAATGGGAATTAAAACAGTTGAAGCTCTCTGGCTGTGTCCTAACTTCTGCTGCTGCCTTAGTATTTTCACTGAAATTACACTTTTAACTTTCTACAGCATTAGTTTACTCTCTGAATGGTAGAAGGTAGCAAGGTGCTGTCTTTGGGATCTGTGTTGCTACAAGACTATTAGAAGACTGTAACACCTGCTCTTTTCTCTCCCTCCTTTTTTTTATTTTTTTTCTTAATTTTTTCTTTATTTTTTTTTAAGAGAAACAGGGTTGTCACAAGCTTGTACCAGGCCATTGCTGCTTTTATTCATGCAGCAGAGTCAGAATTGAGAGTGTGCTTGTGGGAAAAGGTATTAGCTATAGAAGGAGCCATTTCCCACCTATGACAGCAGGTGTGACCTTTACATCTGATGACCTCCAGACCCTGTTGAGTGGAGAGGCCACTGAGGAGCACAAGTAATGCTAATCCCTCTGTGAGGGGAACATGCTGCAGTATTCCTCTCTGTTACCTACAGTGCATAGCTCTAACAGTTACTAGTTTTCTGCCTTGCTTGTATAAACACCATGCTTTTTTGGAGAGAGAAAAGAGTGTGTGTTGGTGTTGTCTGACAAATGTGACTCAAGGATGGGAATTCATAGGTTCCTTTTGTAGGCACATATGTTGTTCTTTGTGTTTATAGACAATTTCGTAAGATATTATGCAGCAGCCTTTAGAAATGTTCTGTGCTTTTAACTACACTGAATCCCTATCTGGATAATGGGCTAATGTATAGAAACCATAAGAAATAACGATGCAATGGAGAGGGGAGGGTTTCTTTCAAGTTTATACTTTTGCATGGTAGAAATATCTTAACTGTGGCTTCACAACAATGAAGTCTTTTAAGATTCAAGTCTAATTAAATGTTTTTGTGTTCTTTCTTGTGACTTCTCTTATTCTTGGCTCTAATGTGGACACTTTCTCCTTGTCTTTGTGAGGTGCACTCTAATACTTGGTCTGTTGGATCTGTTGTAAAAAGGGAGTGTCAAGTATCTTGGTTCAAAATCCATGATGCTAACTGTATTTGAGTAGGGGTAGGGAGAGCATTCTTTCTATGGGGAGATAGTTAAGTTTTGGGTTGGTAGGACAGGTATTGATAGTACCAAAGATGAGAATGGTTGTGGTCGCAAATCTTCAGAGTGGCTGTTTTGTCTGCCATTGGGTATAGAGTTAACACCTACTTGTTGTTTAGTCTTTACTTCAAAGATGTATACGGAAATGTCTGTTATTGAGTAATAACTGCTGAACTGTTAGTTGACAAAGACCTAAAAAAGAGGTTATTAAAAACTAAATTCAGTAAAGGTGCCTAGAATTATGCTTCTACTTCCATGTAGTAGGAGGTTTTGTTTTAAACTATTTTGGACACTTGGGGTGACCAGTATGATAGCAGTGTAGTGCTGTCATGTAGCACCAGCTACATGCATGTATACGCCTAGATACCTAACGAGGAGGAAGGGGAAGGAAACTGACAAACAGTTTACTACACTAGTGCTCTGTTGTGATTCCCTGCAAGCACTGTGCCGCTGCTGCCGAGTTGTAAGTGAAATGTGAATTGGGAAGAGATTGTTTTTTTCAGTGGAAATAGCCCGGAGCATCAGGGCTCCAAAAGATCCTGCAGCCACTCTGAATTCAGCCTTGGAGGCACACAAGTCTGAAAGAGCAGCTGTCCTTGGGCCTCATCCAACTTGGCTCGCAAAGATCAGTGAAGAGTGTCTCTAAGGCTGGAGATGCAAGTGTCAAGCGAGCAGTTTTGTCTAAATCTGAGAGATCAAAGGAGTTCTGAATAGAAAGTCCTTCCTTATTCCTGGAAGGAGATAAACGGGAAGGAGTAGTTCAAGATTCTGTTTTGTAGCACTTAACTCTGCGGTAACCTTGCTAGTGTTCTTCTGCATTTGGTTTCAATTACATGCAAGTTGCTTCGGCATTAAACTGTATAATTTTGTAACTCCTTAAACTACTAATGTTGCAGAAGTAGAAGCCCCTAAGATTTGTGACATCCCTCATCTTCATCTTTTCAGTGTGTGTATGTGTGTAGCTCCTGCCATTTCCTTCCTGGGAGTAAGTCCATGTGGAGGGCCTTCCTCTCCTCCAGTGCATGTTTTCGTGAGAGCTTTCCTTCTCGTTTGAGCTAAACTTGAGTACATATCTCCTGCTGAAGAAACTACAGGATATTCTTTAATGGGAAGTAATGCAGAGGTTAAAATAAATGCTGTTAGCAGCTTCAGCAAGCCCAAAATAGCCTGTGCATGTTTCTCTTGTAATAACTTAAGGAAGTGGGGTGATTCCCGGTTTCTCCATCTCCTTAATATTTTTGGTGAATGCTGTGCTTGGGTGCTGAAATCCTCTTGCTATGAAGAGCAGGCAGTGTGGAGCAGGCTTCTCTGATCTTTCATGGACCCTGACTTAACAGGACCAGAAATGAGCCCCAAGAATGCATTCCTCAGCTTCTTGTACTGCTTCCTATGAAAAATGCCAGTAAGGTCCTTGATGGTGAGGGTAGCTAACAACCAAAACTGATTGTACAGAGAGATTGTGGAGTCTCTCTCCTTGGAGATGGTCTAAAAACGGGACTGAACAAGCCCAAGCAATCAGCTTTAAGCCAGGTTATCCATGCTCTGAACCACAGGAGATTCAGTGGTTCCTTCCAGCTGGCTGTATGTTGTGGTTTTGCATTACTGGATGAGCATGACTGCTATTATCTGCCCCCAGAACACCTGGGAATAAAAGTGGTCTCAAAACATCCAAAATTGGCCTTGAGAACTCTGAAGAAATAGTGCATAGAGAAGCTTAGTGTGGGGAACTGACTTTGCCCAAGACTCATACCAGCAGGTCAGTAATAGTGTTGGGAGAGGATCGTAAATCTCCAGACTGGTGGACAAGTGGCTTAGTAGCTAAAAGGTGTTGTCTATATACATAAAACAATTCCCTTTTCCTACTCAGCTGCTTTCAGATCACTCTACAACAGAGGCTACTTTTACCCTGTGAGAGCTGGGGGGGCGGGGAGGGAATGGGTGTTTTAGTTTGGGTATTTTAGTACCAAAGAACAGTTTATTACATTGACTTTTTTTCAGGAGACACTAAAAACATCAGATCTGGAAAAGAATTTGGTGAAATAAAGACAAGAGCTGCAAAGGAAATTTTTAGAAAGTGATGTTATTCCCAGTTTGCTGCATAACAATTAATCACTTATTTTTAAGAGGGGAGAAGAGCAGAGGAGGCTGCGCACAGAATCCAAGCTTGAATCTCTCTTTGTTTAAAAAAGAAAAAAAATCATTTAAACTTTTTAAAATGAACCTGAGAAGAGCACAGATCAGCATTTTAAAGAGTACCATGGAAGGAGTTAAGCTGCGAGTTAATGGCATCTGTGTTTCAAATCCAAGTGCTATGAACAAGGCACCATTCAGATCTTCAGTTCTAAGTTATGCTGAATTTGTTAGGCTGTGTTTGTTTGGATTCAGTTAAGAGGAGAAAAAGAAAATCATGGCAGATTTAAAAAATCATTACTCTTCCTTCGGTAGCTTGGTTTTGAAGTGATGAAGCAGGGTTCTCCTTTGCTGTCTCTCTTTTTGTCTAGCACTTCTGCAGGTCATCTGCTAACTATTAGCAGCTGCGAAGCTATGAAGTTACATAAGCATAACTAAAAGCCAGTGGAGCCTTGCATCATTCAGCGGATCTGTCCATCACTTGTTTGCCACAATAACAGATCAGTTTCGTAATTCCCCTGACACGGGTATCTAAATACTAAGAAGGCATCAGCAGGCATGGAAAGTTGGGAAATCCTTTAAGTCACAGAAATTGGATAGGATAATGTGCTATTTTATTGTTGCCACAACCTGTTGTCCAATTATGCATATGTGTTGCTGCTCTGTGGAGAGAGCTGTGCATCAGAGTAATGCCCTGTAGCAGCTGAGCATGCCAGCTACATAAAGCTGAACTGTCTGGGCAACTTTGCCTGGAAGATAGGTATGGCTGCTATGCTGCCTGTAGTGGAAGCGAGACAAGTGTGAGTGGTGTGAATGTATGCCGAGTTAGCCATGCTTGTTGGTGTGACTGAATACAACAAACTGTCTTAAACATTAGAAAAGGCATCTTTACAGTGGGACAGGTGTAAGCTGAGAACTTCGGATTTCTTGGCAAGAGAAATAGCTGCAGTACACGAGTGCGCTGGCAAGGACAGCCCAAGGCTGGCAGGTCCAGGCTCTGCCCTCAGGTTTATGACACTGCAGGATTTGGTTAGCAGCACGAATTTCTTCCCACTGAACCTACATAGAACTTAATCTCCTGTAGTTCAGCGCATTAAATCATTGACTATGTAATGAATTTTCTGATCCAGACTCTGGTTTTGTTTTCAGGTATTTGTCTTGTCTTCTCTTTTGCTGGTTTAAAGATCTCCATAGGCAAGAGACTGTGAAAGGGTAAGTGCAGTGTTATCAAATGTGTGAAGTACAATCCTTAAAATACTTGTTCTTGGGAATTAAGAAGGTAAAATGAGCTTCAGCAAGTATAGTGCCCATCCAGAACAGTCTGAGCACCCAGCAGCTCAGAGCTGTGCCCTGGCCCCTGTTTCAAGAATTGAAAGAGGAGTTTGCCTGTGCTTCCACTTTTATTTTCTTGAAGCACTGATGTGAGCAGTTAAGTTTGAAGGCTGCTGCCCTAGATCAGGAGTGTCTCTGCTATTTCTGCTGGGAACAACAGACGGTGCCTCATTAGCTCACCTCTCTGGCAGGCCCTGAGAATAGTGGGGCATTATAGCCATCCTCAAATTACCCTGGTCCCTGAAGAAAGATATAGGTGCTTGGGGGCAGCTTGCAGACTCCAGCTGCTGAGATAGCACTGCGGAGCTATAAGAGGATGGCGTGAATGGGGAACCTTCCTTTTTATGAGTAGCTTAAACAGGATGGTAACTGGTTTTGTGACTAGCATTAGCTAGGTAGGTTCTTAATAGAAAGACATGGATGATGGAAAATATGGGGATGGGGATTGCTTATTCTTCCCCTCGGCTCCTACCTGAGGAGATGTTCCTTAGCTAGTAATTCAAGGATTTAATTAGCTAGTAATTCACACTTTTGGATCAGTTTGGTTTGCAGTTTGGCAAACATGGACAGCATTAGCCATACAATACTAAGCTCTACCTGCAGTCAGTCCACTCCTTGATTTACCGTAGCTCATCAGTCCTTCCATGGCCATCATGTCAGTCACTGCTCTCCTCGCATTCTGATTTACGCAGCAGTAACTGACCCACTTTGCCTAATACATTTCTAAAAGTGGTGGGTTTGGTGGTTTTTTTGGTGGTGGCTTGGGTTTTGGGGTTTGGTTTTTTCTTTTTTTATTTTTTTTTTTTTCCTGGCATGGAAATACAAAATTGATAATTTTAAATCTTGCTTTCACATTTGAAGCTACTGAAAACAGTTTTTAATGGAAGTACTAAATGTAAAACCATAAAGGGTGCTGTATGTTGCATTATAAGTAAACAAACCATGTGCTCTTGCACATAAGTGAGTTTGCATGATTTGGTGTATATGTATCTATGGTCAGATGCTCCTTGTTTTTCATGTGGTCATCCATCTTGTCTTTGATTTTAATCCATCTGAGACAGCAAATGCATTTGACAATACAATTTCTATTCCAATGGGATGAAATGAAAAATCAGACAATGGCAGTGAGGTGGTAAGGAAGGTGTGCAATATGCCTATTTCAGTTTTAGAGAGAATGCTATCCATCTGAGACCACAGAGGCAACACCTTCCAGTATATCATTGTTCCTGTCTGCAGGTTGCATTTGCAAACCACCACAGATTAATACTACTTTGAAACTGAGATAAAGACATTCCTTAAAAGTACAACTCTGCCAGTCAATAATTCTGGTGGCATCTTGGAACCTGAAACTCCCAATGGCAGCGGACAGCCCCAAAACTTAGTTTTAATACGAGGCAACAACAAACCACATGGAAATGGTTGTCCTTTGGACCTTCCTCCTGTATCTTCAAATACAAGTTCTACATTGGATCTAAATAGGTGGCTTAAGGAGGGATAAAAAACTTGTTTCATGGCACAGCTTTAAATAGATTATTCTTAGTTGAACTGACTTGTGTCCCTTGGCTGTAAATGAACTCATATTCTTGTCTTGTTTAGTTTTAATTTTTAGATGATGCTTTTTGAAGTGAAGCATCTGACTCTGAAGAGTTGCTGCATGCTTACACTTACTTGTTGCTCAGATTCCACTTAAGGGAACATTTACTTCCTCATTTATTGGTTATCCTTTCCTTAGGCAGCTCTCTGCAGGATCGTTGTCTCCAGATTTTGTTGTATCTTTTCCTGGTTTCATTTGTGCGTCCTTAAAGAGTGCATGCTGACAGGAGTCAAGAGGAAGACAAATTAACTTGAGCTGCCACAGGGAACTAGAAAATTAAGTGTTCCATAACTGACAAACAGCTTGAGATGACTGGACAAGTTCCCTCTTTATTCATCTAAAATGTGCCAGTTGTTTAGCAGAACATCCCTGATAATGCAAGTGAATTGCAGGGTAAAACCCAGTTGGATGTCATCATGCGCAGTACTTAGATGAGAACACTGAGGGGATTTTATGCTTCCAAGGGAAAGAACTGTCATTGTTGTCTTCTGGTTTGTGTTACTTTAAAAGTTCCTCAAGAAAGTTTCCTTTTAGGAGGAATAATGGAGTTTATACTTGTTTACAGTAAGGGTGGTTTATGACTGCCCTTTTTTGCTTAGACTGAAAGCTTTTATTTGTCTCACAAATATGTTTGTTCACTGTCCGCTCACTAATGGGCAAGACTGATGAGGCATTAATGAAACTATGGTAATGATATCACATGGTATATAATACCTCAGCATTTGTAGGTTCCAAGGCCTTTGCTCTAGGCCATCCGTTGTGAGGTACAGAGAGAAGCAAATGAAAATAGAATGGAAAAACCCTGCAAGAAGGGAAAGTGAAAAAATAAGTAGTGTATTTTCACCTTCTTCCCTTTATATAGACTTTTTATAGAGATCAGGAAGTGTCCCACTGCTATTTCTTAGCTAGGAATGACTTTATGCCCTAAAGAATGAGAAGACACATACACACACATAAAAACCCTGTACTAGCAAAAGGGCTGGTAGGCACAGGCCTGAGTCTAGTCCTTCCTTTAATGTAAGATTGCTGAGGAGGATCAGTGCGAAGAGACTAGTGGAACAGGATTGCTCCAGGCAAGGTCAGGACAGCACTTACCAGGGCTTTGCTCTAGGCTGTTTTGCACTAGGTTTCTGGAGGTGTTCCCTCTGTTCTCTGGTGGACACTGCTGGTTATTTTTGGAAATTGTTATCCTTAAGGTAGGATCATTCTTTCTTCTGCTTTTTAGCTCCAGTGCCCTTATGACATCATCTAAAGTCTGGGGGGATTACTGAGATGTGACTACTGGGAAGAAAAAAACCCCAGAGTATCTGCAAGCATGTTTAATGCAATAAACCTCACGGCTGCCCAGTGAAATTGTCATATATTGTAGTCTCACTTCTCTGTGTTTCGCTCTGGTGTGTTCAAGTCCTGGTTTCTTCATTTCTCAATGGAGCAAATGCCCCCTGGAGTAATTGTCATTTTCTGTAATGTGCATAAGTGCAGGATCTCAGACCCTCTCTCTGAGGATAAGGACAAGGATAAAATAAGGGGTGTTTTCAATAGCTCTTAAGGATATAATTACAGAAATAGCCTCATGGAAAATTAGAGGTCTTCAAAACCACAGTTCCCGAGAGTGACATGAGGTGCTGGCTTTGGCGTTAGGAGTGAAAGAACAGTCCTTGTCCCATTTAGCATCGAAAAGCCTGAAGTTAAATGTCACAAAGTTTACTTAAATCCAAACTATTAACATCATGAAACCTCAAATAGGTGTAAACAGCCTGTATCACAGCTGGTGTAGCTGAGCCCCCGCTGGCAGCGCGTAGCAACAGGGAAGCAGCTGAAGCCTCCAACAGTGTGTCTGGATGCTTCGAGACATTGCCAATGAGAGCCAGGGAGTATCAGCTTGTAATTCACCCTCTGTAGGGGACCATGCCAGGCTATGCTGCCTCTGCTGGGGCATGGCCCACAGACCAACTGGAAGCATTGGGCTCTACTGAAATGTCCGTGACTAATATTATCACCTCCCTCAAGGGGCCCATGCTGCAGTCTTCCCCTTACTCTGGGGCAGCCACAATTTTTCAGGTTGAGCAGGAGGGTTTTAGGAGGCCCCTGATGCTTTCCTCTGCACGGTTCTCTTAGGTTACTGCTGCAGTGCAGCCTCACAGGGGAGCCAGCCAGCTTTGCTGACTAGTCCATAAACTGGACTGTTAGGCATGTCTACTCTGTTAGCAGCAACTTTTCAGACGGCCATGGTTCAAAACACAACAGAGCAGGGGGTTTCTACTGTGCATAGGTAACACCCTCAGAGCTATAAACCATAGACCTAGCTATACGTTTAATTATTCTGTTCTCCGAGTACCTGGCCTTTTGCTAATAGGAAAGAAACAAAGCGTGTGCAGAGTGGGATAGAGACAGATGACTGCAAGTTCAGTTATATTCTTGTGTGAAATTTCTGCTAATGAGGGAGTCCTGGTGCCAAGCTGTTTCAAACCAGAATATCATACTAATGCCTCCACTCCCGATCTCGGCCTGCACATTTGAGGCTTATCCTGATTGCCAGTTCCAAAGCGTGTTATGGGAAATTGCATGGCCAAGGCATTGGGGGCCCAGCTCCTTTTACTTGTCTGGCTGTGGGGACAGCAGGGTGTCCCCAGAACCTTTTGAGGCAGAGCTGTTGCTTTATGTCCTTCAAGAGCAGTCTCCTGCAGTTTCAGCAGCTGATGAAACCAGGTTTTGATGATTGGCAATATAGGTAATTACATTTCTGGATCAGTAGTTTATCTCTAAGCCAGGTGAGCTGTGACTAAACATTGTTTTCTATCAGATTTAGCATAGCCTAAGTGCAATGAGCCAGTAATCCCAGATCTGCAAGACAAAAGTTCCTGCTCAAAATGGCACAGAATGACTTCCATGCTGAAACCCATCATGAAGTAGTCAGATTGTGAATGAGCATTGAAACTGTTCACTGATGGCTAATGAGTGATCCTTTCAGACCAGGGCCAACACTAGGCATAGTGGTGTGAGCAGTCTTGCTTGAATGTGCCCCATGTAGCTAGCCCATACATGTGAGTGACATGTAGGATCTCCCAACAGGGCTGAATTTTTTTCAGTGCCTAAGGAAACTGAGACCTTTAGTCTCCAAGACTGTCATCTGGATGCTTTCCATTGTCCCTGCAATTCCCTGTTCCTTTTTTTAATTACTGCCCTCCTAATTCATTGTAATTGCATAGACAATTAAATGAGAATGTGGCATGCATTGGATATACATATTCTTATCATGAGCCTCTTTCTCCTGATTATTCTTGGGAGACTATTGTTTTCAATAAATATTAATGAAAGGAAAAACACATGCTCTGATCTTGCCCACCTTACTCTGGTGTAGTTCCAATCTCAGTATGGGATTGCTGGCACCTGTACATAAGTAAGGAATCAAAGATCTCACCCATTAGACAGCGGAGAAGCTGCTTCTATTTTTTAATTGCCCAGCAAGTATGCACAGACTCAGATCCATAGCTATATTTGGCATCCAGATATTCCTGATGTGGAATATGCCACCCATGGGAGGAATGCAAGAAATGGACTCACAGGGACTTATTTTCTATTGGGGGAGAGGTCATGAGCTTTGCATAGGATGCACCAACTATGAAATACTGTACAGCTTTCTTGTCTTTAATGAAATCGTGCCAATATATGCTTCTGTGTTACCCTGCATGTAGCTATCTCTCCCTCTCTATTTTCTACCTAATCACAAATTTTCAGTCCTTCCAATATGAATATTCAGGATGTAAAGGAGAAATGAACTAAGTAGAAGTAACAGCTTGAAACTGTATGGCCTATGTCAGATAGAAAATTGCTGTTGTTGATGAATACTGGTTTTGTGGCTTAAAATATGTGCATGTTGGTACATCATGATTCCTAAGGTGTAGATTGCCTTGTTCACGTCCTTATACATATGTGCATATACATACACAAATACTGATTGGAAGTTTGAATATAAAACAGAATTTAAATTAAGTGTGCTCTTCTAAAAACAGTTGATGTTTCCTACTGTAATAACAAAGTATATAAAAACTCTTCATTAAATTGTTCAGATCTGAAGCTTTGTGAACTTTAAGACTCAGGCTAATGCTAAAGACAAATTGCTCAATAATGAATGTGTTTGTTACTGCCGTCGTAGCAATGCTTATATGTTGAAAAAAGTACTTTGGGACTAGGTATGCCATTGCCAAAGTATAACAAGCACTGCGCTAGAAAAACAGGCAGTTTTGATGGGGCAAAGTGTTGAAAGCACTCTTTGGAAAGATAGCATACATGGTTTTTTATGTTGGTGGACTTGTTAAGTAATCCCATGTTTGATCAGGTCAAAAAGAATCTGTGTTTCAAGATTTTTGTATAAAAATATAAGAAATCAGGGTTTATGTGAAATTAAGTATTGTAAGCAACAACCAGCACTGTTCCTTTTATTGAAACTTCCTTTTTGGTTCCCAAGAACATATTAAGGTTGTTAGAAATATCTATAATGATACAAAGGGTTTTCTACAAAGATAGAAATCTATCTTATGATACATATCATAATACATGTGCAGTGCTGAACTTTCCTTCAGGAGTCTGTTAATGTCTGTATTACTGGGGCAGGGAGGACAAGTAACTTTGAAAGCAAGGTCTGTCTAGTTCTTTGTAATGGCTCTTATTTATGTGGCTGTCCTCTGAAAGGGTAATCTGTGACTAAAGCCAAAGGTGACAGCTGAAAATGTAATGTCTTGTATACATAAAGCTGTGTACAGGATTTTGTCACAGAGTTTGTGGGTTTGGGTTTTGTTTTGCCTCTTTTTTAATCCTGGTTTCAGACAGGGCTGGAGCAGTGTGAAAACTCTTCATCCTCCATGTACATGTCAATACAGAGAGGGAATTTGCCAGGAAACTTTTGACCATCATGTTTTGTTCATGTCCTGGATGAAGGGCTAGATGGATTTGGTTTTATCTGGTATGATTCTCCCACCCCCAAGGCACATGTTAACATATCATTGTTTTGAAGCAGCACAGTGGGCATCATTAAATATTTAGATCTCTCTCTGAAGCCACAGAGATGCCACCAGGATACCTAGCTGTACATCACACATGCTCTAATTCACCCCAAACACCCACTGCTTACTAATCTTCAGCCCCTGTCTGTGCCGATAATGAGCAAGAGGAAATGGAAACAGCAGGGATTATATGCTACTGAGAAGTCCCAGTTTCCAGGCCTGGTTGTAATTGTTTCAACAAACTCTTGCCGACTGTGCTCTTGCTTTGAAGTTTGAACACCTCTGTATTAGTGCTTGACTCTGGTGATTTGGCAAACAGATTTGGGGTGTGTTCTTTTGTAGGTGCGTATTAGCAGCTCCACACGATGGCTTACTCCTGCACTCACATGCATTGTCCTGCTTGAGTCCAAGAGCAGTACAAATTGTTTTGCCAAGTCACTGAAATATTAATTGCTCATATTTGCCTGTGACAGGTACCAGATAGAAAACAGTCCCCACCATATCCACTAGTGTGTGCGTGCATCATCTTAGCCGTATCAGTGAAGTGGCTGAGTTTCTATATAATGAATACACAGGGCCTATTTTTATAAGGCAAGTGGAATGTGTGTGTTTTGAGTGCTGGGGTTCAGCATGCTCCATTAGCCTGGGTCACCATGTCTGGTAAACTCAAATGTGTGGATGTAAGGTAGTGACGTTTCTAACCTAAACCAGAAATCTCAGAGCCTGTGATTGCCTTTTTAACCCTGTAGCCCAGGACAGCAAATTATTTGTGTAAATAGATTTACAGCTGTGTCTATTAACATCCCTGTGCAGCTTGTTATTGCTGCTGGGGTGGTCCTTTATCCATAAATCAAACGCTGTTTGATCTCATGGCAAGTGAGGGGAAATTGATTCACTGTCTTAAAAATAATTTGTGCCATCTGCACAGTTACCAGCACATGTCTCCATTAGGTAGCCAAGTGTACATAAAGAAAAGCTTCAGGTATGCTTTCCACTCAGTTGATAAAGATGGTTTTATCCTGTTTATATACAAGGTGAGATGCAGCATTACTTATTATGTGATAAGCCACTTACTCTAAGTCAGATTAGTGCCAAAAAGCCTGTTGAGGCTTCAGTCCTCTGGAAGGTGCCAGTCAGCAGATCCCTCATCGGTTTCAAGCGTGGAGAAATAAGCGGTTTGTTTAGAGGACAGAATTCATCAGGCTTCAGATGTTTTCTTCATGTCTTAATGGTCCACGGTGAGAGCTGACAGATCCTCTGGTGTCTGTGGTGTCTCAGCAAACCCTGCTGTGCCAGAGTAATGTGGATATGGTGGGTTCCCCCTCCAGTGTCATACAGCTGCCTTTGCTGTCTCTTCTCTGTGGCCCCACTGAAGGGGATGCCAAGGTGCTGCTGCACTCTGAACTTGGCTGAAGCAACGCCCTGGGAGACTGTTTTCTTTGGGCATAGCTTAAAAGCAGCTGGGAGACTGCTGTGAGTTACCTGCTGGGCGAACAATTCCTCCCATCTTGAGCAGCCCTGAGTGTCTGGGGGGGATATAAAAGTACATTTGCCCCACCAGTGACTCCCAAGTACAGCTCTGGCACAGTCCAATGTAAGCAGCTAGATCCTCACATGGAGGCTGACACATTAAAAGTGACTTTATAAACATAGCCCCTTTTTAAAATGGATAGAAATAACCCATCTCTTGTGAGGGATTTGGGCTGCCTGAAAGCCCCTGGGTGAGCAGCTGAGGGGAAGACAAAGAGGCAGTGTGCTGAGAGCAAACATGGCCACTTCCTGAACTCTTCAACTTCCCCTCAGCGCCTCTGAAGCTTGGGGTCCAG
The DNA here is from genome assembly GCA_009867235.2 of Psittacus erithacus. Taxonomy (NCBI): domain Eukaryota; kingdom Metazoa; phylum Chordata; class Aves; order Psittaciformes; family Psittacidae; genus Psittacus; species Psittacus erithacus. The sequence goes on along the minus strand of WYDI02022097.1, from coordinate 27,166 downwards.
CGTATGGTGTCTCTGCACGCTTACCGAGGGGAAAATGCTTTAGCTGTGTGTGTCTCACAGTGCTCTTGAGTGTCTTCCAGTGTCAATAATACCATTTGGCCAAAACTTTACATGGGGCAGAGCAGGTGCATCTGTGGACATGTGTTTGCACATGCTCTCCTGCTACAGCCGCAGGAGCTCGGATGTGCCTGCACAAGTAGGCGTGTGTGCGCCCGAAGAGGGTGATGCAAAAGCACCCATTTTGTGGACTAGTGTTTTCTGTATTTCCTTTTGTGTGGGTATCCTCTGCGTGTTTACACATAAAATACATCTTCTACTAGATGGGTGTGATTTGTTCAATACTTAGCTGCTGCTCTGTGAAATCCTGTTGTTTGTCAGTGCCTCTTTGCCAGAGGTCACTACTCCTGCATCTCTGTGGGTAGGAGGGATCATTGAAACCATTCGTACTCAATTTCCAGCAAAATCAGTCAGATTACTTTAACAGAGAAGAGTTACTGGAATTAATTTGGCTTGTTTAATAGTAGTAAACTAATGAGCAGTTGTAGGAAGCCCCAGAGCAGCAGATGGGGAGGTAATCCCTGGCTGGTGATCACCAGGATGCTACTCACAACACTGACGTCTTCATCTGGCACAGTTTAATTTAAAAGATGACAGTTCTAGTGGAAATATCTCCATTTATGTAGCAATTGCATAGAATCCGTCAGCCAGTGGGCACAGAAGCAGCTCCTGTTCGTTTGCTCTGAGCCTCTCACTGTAAGCTATGATTCTGTGTTACAGCCTGAGTAGCAGCAAAACCAGCTCCATGATAGCAGCTGTCCCCTGCTGCTGGAGAGTGAGAAAAAGGAAACAAAACTAATTCACTTTTGAACTAGATCAATTCTTCAATAGAGTCCATGGCACAGGTGGTGGAACCATGTGCCAAGACACCTGAGACAGCTGTGGGGCATGGTGGGAGAAATGCATGACAGCCATAAACAAGTGTTGCTGCTGAAAGCTTTGCAGCACAAATGTGCAACATCTCTGTCTGTCCACTCTCTTCCTGCCTTCAGGTTCTTCACACCCACACTTAGATGCAGCTAAATCCAATCAGTGCCTCAGCACAGATGTTTGCCATCAGTTTCCAACCCCTCTGGCAGTGTAACCTATCCACCCTCACTCACTCCTTGCCAGGCTGATCAGTGCCCCAGGCATTGGCTGTTGTTATTTCAACTCTCACTAAATAAAAGGACGTGTAATTGATCTCCACCCCCTCCTTTAGCGTTATTGAAGGGTGTTTAACATGTTCCACAAGGAGCATCTTTCAGCAGAGCAGTGTCTCCTTGCTGATCCTGGTAAGACCATTCTTCTTCTGATATGGTAGTCCTCACACCTGAAAGATACATGGATGCACACTGCTGCAACTGAGAAGAACACCTCTACTCTTCTGAGGTAATAAACTGGTTTTCATAGGACTCAAACTCCTGTGGAAGCTGTTTGCCATATGGTGAGACACTAGGACAGATTGCTCAAGGAGGCTATGGCTGCCCCACCCCTGGCAGTGTTCAAGGCCAGATTGTATGGGGCTTTGATCAACCTGGTCTAGTGGGAGGTGTCCCTGCCCATGGCAGGGGGTTGGAACTGGATGATCTGAAGGTCCTTTCCAACCCAAACCATTCAATGATTCTATATTCAGATTCAAAATATTTCTGAAAACTGGTGCTAACTGCATCTATTCACATACATCAATTCATTACCACTCTGAAAATTTGATAAGCAAATATCCTTGAACTGAAATTTCCCACGCCTGCAGTGTAGTTACATTCTCCTCTATTGCATTTGTTTCCTCTTTAAAAGAAGGGGGGGGGGCACTGAACATACTGTAACAGAATCATTCAGTGTTTGGTAGTAATGCAAAGAAACAGTACAAAAAAGTCCATTGAGCCACGGAGTGACTCAGAAGGCAATAGAGAGCTCTTTGGCCATGCAGAAGTGTCAGCATAAGAGCAGAAACCTCTTAAACACGCTGTAAGGGACATAGTTTCTTCATCTGGTTCTAATGCGTAAGTGAAGTGAGTCTTGCAAGGTGCAGTGGGGAAGTGTGGTGTCACGTGCCGCTCAACAGGAAATGAGATTGAAGCTACTGGGAAAGTTTAGAACTGGGCGACCTCCGGCAGATTCAAACAGCACAGGTTAGTTCCCTTGGAATGTCTCTTTAACCATCCTGCAGGGGTTCTTCAAACGTATTCTCACAGTTTTTCAGCAGGGGTGGGTAAGCAGTGGTCTATATGGCAGTTGTGTTAGCAGTGAGTGATCTGGGCTTTCAGAGCAGGACCGTGTGGAGCAACAATAGGAAGCTCATCTGTAAGTTAGCTTGGTTTGTGAGAAGCTTGGAGCCTGCCTTGCTTTGCTGTGCAATGGCTGTGTGGACCTGAGTCACATTAGAAGCGTGAATGAAGTCTTCTCCATCTTGTTATGAGTCTCATATAATGAGCAAAGGGTCTGGATTTTGAAGTGTCAGTGTTAATAAATACCAGAGTGTGTTTTTCCATGCACAGGTTAAACTGACTGACTGTAGTGAGAACTTCACTTTATCTGCTTCAGCTGCACCGTGTATATAGCTGTTCTGTTTAATTTTACCAGTGTAGACTCTTAAGGTTTTCTCTCATTTCTGATAATTTCTGTTTAGGAATTCCATTCCAGCTTTTCTCTGCTGGAAGGTTTTGGCTTGGGAAAGCACTGTATTGGGGATGAAACAGCACCAGTTTGGTGCTGGAAAACTTGGGAGCTCTCAGAGTGTGGCTGTTTAATGGGATGTACATTTTGTATTCATGCACAAAAACACATTCATTACTTTTAAATATTATTAGGCAATTGGGATTAATTAAAAATGTTGAATGCAAAGTAGGAGTGAAAGTTACAAAGAAAATAAACTTTAGGAGGATAAAATATAGAAGACAGTAGTAGTAGTGCTGCACAGGGCCTGAACTAAAACCAGACCCTAGCAGCGTCGGCACACATGGTGCTGGGAGAAGGTGGTGAGAAGAGGAGGTAATGGCTGCGCAGCCTGCCCAGGTGGCAGTGGTGGAAGGCAAAGGTGCTTTCTGCGTTCAGAGTGTCCCTTGCTCACTGAGCAGGGTCACAGCTTGCAAGGTGGATGGTCTTGGACAGTGGTAGTGGCAGTGATCCAGCATGAAATGCAGGTGTTGGGAATGACAGATGCTCTACCAAGGGCATGCCAGACATTAAAATCAGAGATTTGAGTGTCAGGTAAGTATTCCTAAAACTGCCTGTGCTTCTTCCTAAGTATTTTTTTTTCTATATTTCCTCAATTCTGTAGAAAAGCAGATTAAGTTGTGCAGCTTTTTTGCCCTCTTCATACCTCTTAGTGCATTCATTCTGATCTCAGCATAAAAACATCTACATAAAATGAACACAGCAGCTCAGGAAGGATTGGGCTGCATGAGCTGGAAAGTCCTCACCTCCTCCTGCCCAGGGAGGTGGATGCTGGGTCTGGCTTTGCTGCAGGGCGCTGAGGGTCTCAGCAGTTTGGGAATAGCAGGGCCCTGTTTCTGGGCAGTTAACAGCTGTCAAAACTGTCAAGTTTTGCAAAAAGAGCCAAGGTTCTGAAGCACAGAATCAGACTCTACAACTCAAGGAGAGTTATAAAGTAGGTGTGTTTATCACGGCACCAGGTGCAAGGGGGATCACTTCTCCTAACTTGCACACTGAGGGGCTAAGCAAGCAGATATTTGTTACACACAAACATGCATATTCATTAGGTTCCCGAAAGAGTGGTGGAGATATTATAATTAGTTTAAGTTCTCTGTATCATAAGTCTCCTCCCTTTTGGCACTTGCGCACTGCCCTCTGATGGTCGTGATCAGGGGACTTCAAAATGAAGTAAGCAGTCCTCATGTGGGCAGGGGTCTTCCAGATGAAGTAAGCAGTCTTCCTCACAGTGCACTTTTCACCTTCGGCACAGCTGGATGCCCCAGTAATCACAAAACCAGCTGAAACCAGCTGTATCTGTAAGTTTCTGATAGCTGGTGAAGATTTAGAACAGTGTGACCTTCGTACAAAATTTATTGCAAGCAGAACAGGATGGGCAGACAAGGAGTATCCGAAGCTAGCAGGTGTTCGGGAGGCACTGTCTCCAAACTAACTGATAATTAGAAGGATGATAAGAAATAATTCACTCTTGTTAGTAAGACTGCTAAATTCTGTTATCACACCACAGACTTACAACACAAACATTGTTCTCTGTCTTAGACCTAAGTTAAGTTAAAAGTATTTTAACCCTATGTTTTCCTGGCACTTCCTTTCCTTATATCACTTCTGCCCCAAATCACCCTTACTGCTTTATTAGGGTTTATGGTCTTCAGCAGAGCCCTGTGAAACTCAACTCTGTTTGACTAAGAGTGTGATTTAAAAGAAATTTATTAAAATACACTGAAGACATTTCCATTTCTGCTTAATCCTGCCTTATAGCAGCTCATCTCAAGTAGATTAGGGATTGGCTTAAGCTAAATATAATGGCTCATAAATAATATATTTGAGCCTCCATGCAGAGGTTTGCACCAGGTATTTGAAACTGAATTAAAAACCCTGATAGACTTTCCTAAATAAAAAAAACCTAACACTTTCACTCTGCTACCAGGAGTAAGTACAGGCAACCAGGGCTGAGAGAGGGAGAGGGTGTAGGAGAGGGGGAATTTCTGAATGGTCCCATCCCACCAGCTTGCACTATGAAAACCAGAGAAAGAATGTTTCTTTCCCTAACAAATTAAAAAGGAAATCTGCAAAAAGAGGAAAGAGAATGAAGAATACAGACTACACAAAATGAAATAAATATGGATTGGAATGTGAGAGAAGGAAACACACACACACAGAAAAGAAAATAGTAAAAAATGGAACCAGATGGGGACAAATTCTATGCTCAGGGGAAAATCCCTCCTCTTTTAATGAACTTCAGAAGGAAAAAAGACTGTGCGTATATGTGTGCACATAATCATAGCATCTATGGAAGAAAAAATCATTTTTATTTATTTTTATTATTATTATTATTTATTTTGATTTCTTTCCCTTGGGCAGTATTATTATAAAAGTTAAAGTTTGACGGAGCTTCAAAGTTAGATGAAAGCAGCTTAAAAGTATCCTTAATTCTGCAAACAAACAGAATAAACCCCACTCAGAATGCCACTTGAATCACTGGCCAGTTTTGCTCCTCAAAAGCTACTCGGCTGCATTGCTTTGTTGACCTTGCGCCCACTGTGCACTTAGATTCACAGCGCAGGGTAGTCCAATTCTGCAAGGGGGAAAAAAAAAGGAGTTAAGGTGTGCAATGCCAGGTATTGCAAACCTGAACTGCACAGACCAGCTTCAGAGAGTTTATGGCACGATCCCTTTGTGGGTTTCATTTCACCGCAGTGTATTCAAAGGTCACATACCAGTAAGGAACTGGAGTCTTGAGACTTTGATCTCTAAACAGGAAAAAATCCATAAAATGCTGAGCGATTATTGTTCTTACATTTTATTTTAAATTGACTGGATTGTTGAAGTCATTTTGTTGCTTTAATATTAAATGCATCAAATGGACATGGGTATCTTTTGCTGAGTCATTAATCATAGAATCATAGAATCATTATTTGCAGCATGTCTCTGTCACATCTTGCTGGCCATTCCCTACTCTTTCTTCCTCCCGCTCCTGTCCTGCCCCCCACCTGAATGGAGCTTCTGCAAATCATTTTTGTAATTAGCTGTTAAAAGCATCTGGAGGTTGAGGGAGTTCAGTTTTACTTTTAGCTGATTTGCTTCTGCTTTTGTGTGCATTTCTGTCTAGACTAAACTATAGAAACCTGTTATTAAAAAGCTGGTTGGTGAACCATAGCCCTTTTAAGAGGATCAACTAACTGTAGGAGTGGATAACTCCATTCAGTCTTGCTGACACATTCACCTACACGTGTTTATGCTGTTCTGTTTTCATTACACCATTTATACTGGATTTACTAAGCTACACTGAAGTCAGGTGAATTATCTGAACTTTGTTTAGAACAAACTAGGCCCTTTAGCCTCAGGGACTGATACGGAGAGCACAGTCAGTGTGTTTTTCCTATTCTGATTCCTCTTTTGATGGAGGAGGGCTCCTCTTCACACACTGCCAGTTTCTCATGCAAAATTTCTACTTGCGCAAGAAAACGTATAATGGATACATACCCAGGCTCTGTGGTTTTACAATTAATAGTTCATTTTTTTTTTCTTCCTTGCAGGAATGTGCAGGAAAATGTCACTGCGAGCTAATTAACTTCAGCAAGTATATTCTAGATTGAATTTGCCAAGCTTCCTGTTCTGTGCGAGCATCACTCCTGCTGGTGAGAAGGTACAGAGCCTGAAGGGTTTGCACCAGGAAGAGGGGTGGGAGTGGGGAGGAGTCACTGTGTGAGCAGCAGCATAAAGAAAGATCTCCGGTGTGTGTCATTCTTGACCTATAACAGCCAGAAGGCATAGAGCCGTCTCATGTCTTGATTTGCAGTGTGATAATGTAAGAGCCATTCTCCTCCAGGGCGGGATTAATGGCAATGCCAATTTACTGAGATGCTCTGATGTGGCACACCTTTCCTGATGTCGGATTTAGGTGCCTTAGGTTAACATTAAATTTTCTGCCAGATCTTCAAGCTTTTAACATGTGCAGTGGGGATTTTTTCATTCCAGTAGCACAGGAATAACAGTGGAGGGATTTAAGACTTCACAAGTAGGTCAGGAGACCTAAGGTGTGATTTGACCAGGTATTGTGAATTCACAATTGTCCTGACTTAGAGCAAATGACATTACACTTGAAAACTGCATGGTGAAGGCTGCAATGTTCAGACTTTGGTGATACTGAACAAAGGCTCAAGCAGAGGTTTGAGCAGAAAACTTGTGCTGTAGATGGGCTGCAGTGTGCTTATCTAGAGCTGGTGTAGTCCAGCAGATCAGATATTATTTCCTGTCCCAAATGCAATGTGTTGTAAGCCCTGGCTGTGGCTTACGGTTATTAGTGGGACAGGTAGAAACTAATGCTGGGAGGGTACCAGAGGCACTTGGGATTTTGGTTCTCTGGTTTTGAGCACAAAACCATTCTGGGTTTCGATATGGTCTGTTGGTGGTCCAGGTGTGTTGATGCTTTGCTGTAGCTTCAGCAGTGCACTAGCTTTGGAAACCACAGTCTGGAGAAATCCGAGTGCCAGGCTTGGGAGACATGAGAGGGAAAGGATAGCCCTGGGAGCAGACAAAGGTCTTGCTCCATTTGTGGCTCCACAAGTCATACCAAGCATGATGAACTGCTGCCACAATGAGAATTGGTGCAGTCTGATATTGTGAGAGTTATTCCACATTAGAGGACCAAAAAAGATGGTACTACTGTGTGACAATACCTGTTTGGATACTGTGGGTTAGAAAGAAAGGTGCGTTTGAAGGAGGGAGACATGCAGGTAGGGAAAATATGAGTATTTTTAAATTGGCATATTTTATTTCAAATTAATAAATCAGATGCTGCAAAAGAACATACAATGCAATACTGAGTTAAAGATGTGGGATTATGGAACATCCTAGGAACAGCAGTAGTGATGACAGAAAGACCAGATACAGCCTGTGAGGAAAGACTGGAGGAAATACGATTGCTTAGCCTAAAGAAGAGAGATCAAAGAGGCATGTAGACAATTTTCAAATAGCCATGAAGATAAAAGGAATAAATTCTTTTACACATCAGTTGTAAATAGGATCAGAAATAGCAAATGAAATCACAGCAAAGGCTGTGATTAGGTACTGGGAAAAGCTTCATTAGCTGTAAGGCTAAGCAGATGACTGACGGATATTGCAGAATTCCGATCACTGGAGATTTTTTGGGAGAGAAGAGATAAATACCTGCCAGGAGTGATATAACCAATAGTGAGTGACTCAATGGAAGTGTAGGTACCCTCTTCCAGCCCTGCTGTCTGTCATTCTGTATTTCAGTCTCCTTGTTGACAGTGACTTTAAATTGTTCTGGTTATTGGTAAAAGCTGAATAGTTATTTTAAAGGCAATAAACACTTCCGTATGTATGATACAGTATATCCCATACTCCAGTTTTCAGGGAGAGAAGGTGACCTGCTGTTCCTGAGTTTCCTGAGAAGAATTTACTCTCGTAATTTGGAAGTCAACAGACAAAAATGGGTGCATTATACTGTGTACTGTGGGAAAGTATTGGGTTGTTATCATTAGGAGGTGGCAAGGTAAGGACCACGTCTGCCCCCAGCATAAAAGGGAGACCTGGAAAGACAGGCTGTGCTACTTTCTCAGGTGAGCAGTTGTGAGAAGACAGAAAACTGCTAATTTTTATCATTCATCTCAAAACTCTGGTGCTAATGGCAAACTTCAAGGTCATGCTACCATGCAAAACCTTATTTTGGTCTGCATTATACAGTGTTTCCTACTAGCAAGTTTTGATGGATCAGGGCTTACCTGAAGCAGCGTTTGGGTGCAGAGTTCATGCTTTGTTCAACAGCAGCCCTGGTGCTGCCATACCCCTTCTGTGCAGGGCTTTTTCTCTGTGTGGTGGTGCCTGAAACAGTACCACCTTTAACCCAGCCCTCTGTGAGCCAGCCTGCTTATAAGGGCCTTGGCAAATACAGAAGAAAACAGTGATCCTTGCACCATCACTTGTTTGAGGACTGCCAGTCATCAGGACTTCAGTTTAAGAGACAAAGTATATTTCATAAGAGTAAAAATGTCTTATGACCCCACAAAACCAATGCAAACTTCCTTTCAGCTGTGGATTTGATCCAGATAAAGCAGCTTTCTGAGTCTGGAAAAAGTTTTCTTTTTATCTGGAAGCTTGTGGCCTCAGATTTGAAATGATTCTTAACTCTCTGTTTAATTACCAATTCTGGTTTTGACAGCAGAGATGTTAGGAGTCATATTTCAGTCTGCGAGATGTTAAACTTAGCCTTTAAACTTACTTAAAATAAATCCAATTTGGTTTTGCCCATGCGAGCTAACTAAACCGTTCAGTTTGATCAGGGTTTCAGCCATATTTACAGGGTTCAGCAGATGTGGTACTAACTTTAGCTAGGGTTTAACAACTGTGACAGCCACTCTTATTACAAAGAAATTTAAGAGGAAATCAGCTGCCACCCTCCAATACCTGCTGTTCCAGGGCACTGGCACTGAGCCAGCCTGCAGTGACCCATTTGTTTTCTCCTCTGAGTTGTTGATAGATTGACATTAGCAAAGACAAATTTGAGCAGTACTGTGGAGTAAGAGGACTTGCCAGTGAATGTTCTGAAGAGGAAATGCAAGTGTTGAATGATGGTATGTGGCTGCTTTTGGCTTTGTTGGCATGTATTTTCATGACAGTGGTATGCCAAACATACTGGTTTGGGGTGGGTTTTTTTACATTAAACAGCACAAAACTACTACTTTTCATACAAAAAGCTGCATTTGGAATACCAGCAAGAGCTCAGCTAGGTCTGCTGCCTTGCATGGAGGCAATAACCTCTAACACCAGCTGCTCCCTGGGCTCCCAACGAGCTCCTGTCTCAGAGCTGCGAGCTAACACAAAGGTGCGATGCAGACTTCCAAAACCCTGCAGGAAGCAGGAGCCACTGCTGGTCCTATAGCAGCTGGCTGGGGTACCTTGTCTCCCACTGTGCAATGGCTTGCACATCCCACCAAGTTTAGGTGAGATGTGGGTCTGTCCCTCCTAGCATAATCACCTGCCTGACACATCTGCCCAGGTCTGACCTATGCAGTCAGCTAGATATGACTTTGTGATGTCCCTACAGTTCCCTGGTAAGCCTGTGCCCTCCAGGGCAGGCAGCCACATGGCACACTTGACTACACTTGCTGCGTGGAAACACTTTGTTGTCAAAGATCGTGGAAAAGGGTTGGAGATACAAATATCTGAAATAAAATGCAGATGGATGAATTGAATCACTTGGTTTTAACTAACAACGACTTGGGTGAATGCTCTCTCTTAATGCGTGTGGACTTGACCACATTCGTAAGTAGACAGTAGGGTGGTGTTTGTTTCCTCGGAGTCCAGCCCCAGTTGCTGCAGAAGGCAATACAGCTGCACTGTTTCCCTTCTGAGGACGACAACGCAGGACATTCCCCCTCTTTGCCTAAGGGAAGTTCTACTAGTTCTTGTGCTAAACCACGAAAGATTCTGCCCTGCCTATTTTTTTGGCAGAATCCATTAATAATAATTCTTTCCAGCTTCCCTTCTTCACTCACTAGCTAAGTACTTGCCATGTGCAGCTGTAAAAAGTTGTTTCCAAAGAGAAATAAATTGGAGCAAAGACTTCTGTAATCGGAGATGCAGAGAACAGAAGGGCGTTTTCACTTTGTTGACCTTGGTTGCTTTTATTTGATTTGTGCCATGCTTTAAACTAGTCCCCTTTATAAGACTTTGAGCCCCCTTTCTTGTCCACATCTGTGACTCCTGAGTCCTCCTAGTCTTATGTCTAGTGATAAAAACTTGCCCTGTGTCCGTCCCAGGACCAGGGAATGATCAAGGCAGTCAGGAGTCAGAGTGCCCTGTGCTGGTTCTGCAGCACCATGTCAGTACACTAGTGAAGCTATGAAAACACAAAACATCAGTTTATCAAAACCCTATTATTATTATTATTATTCCCTCAAAGAGATCAAAGGTGAATTTGGCAAAAAAATTATATTTCAAAAATTAAAAATTCTAAAATTAGCTTTAAAAGAAATTTAAAATATCCAAAACACACATAGGCTTTGCTGAAACTTGTGCTTCTAAGAACAAAACTGTTTGTGTTGTTGGGTTTTTTAAATTTCTGGTTAGCGTAGAAATCTCTTCATGTCTCAGGCTTGGATAGGACATAAAATTAATTTCCCACTTCTCTCTAATTTTCCCCCCAAAACCACATTATTAAATCTTGTAGTAAACCAACATACACAAATTTTAGTGTACAGGCAGAACAGGGAATCTAAATTCCTAGAATGAGTTAGTTTTTCATGTAACATTAAATTGCTTTGAGTTTAAAAGAACCACAGGCTGATGCAAAACAGAACTTGTACATCTATTAGGTAACTGCCAAAACAAGTAGAGAAGCATATTTCATAAATTAAATCTTCAGAAGCTAACTTTACTTCTAGTGGCTTTCAACTGAGCAATTAAAACCTTAGATTGGGTATGGGCAGCTTAATTGCGTACCCTTTCTATAGGTGTTTAAATTGGCATCATCTGTTGCAGGTGTGTACTGTGTACTCAGATGCATATCTGCAAATTTCATAGTCCCAGTATCAATGGTGAGTCTTCAGCTAAACTGCTGGGGTAAAATCGGAACCTTCTGCTTCAATGTTATCTCACCTATAATATCTGTAAATATCTGTAATATCATAAATATCTGTGCTTCCTGAATATCAAGTCCTGCTGCAAAAGTAGATGAAACTGCAAGATTTATGTAAAAATGGCTTTATAAAGCTATTTCAACTTGAATTTCTGTTGTAGTTCTACTCTAGTAAATGAAAATGTAATTGCAGTTAGTCAACACTCTGATCTCTGCTTGGCTTATGATGGTATAAATATGAAGACTATTAGTATTGCCTGGATTTTACTCTTTGCATTTTGGCAGCTTATTTATGAAATAATTGAAACATCTCTTAGCTGTACCTTTCTTTTCCAAGTGACTTTCGACATTTTTTCTTGCCAAAAGGCAGCATTGGAAATACTTAATAGAAAAATTCATCTTTGTATTACTCAGGATGTTTTCCGGATCAGACCAAATGGAAATTGTTGGTGATAGGAACAGTGCATGAGCATTGTGGGTGACTTACACACATGCAAATTCAGATGCTGAAAGCTAAGGTCTCTCCTGTTAACACATGGAGAGGTATTCAATGCGCTGTGAGGTAGATTTTTACAGCTTCACAAAGAGTGAAACTAAATCCAAACAGAGGAGGCAGAATTTCAGGTTGGTTCTTCTACTGTTTCAGCTGTGAATGGGAATATGAACTAGCAGCCACAAGGGCATCAGGCTCAATGCCTGATGATCACTCTAGCACCAGTCCACCAGTTCCACATCTCTCACATGGTTTCAGTTCGGGAGAACAATCTGAAGCTCATGTCCAGGCTGGCCAAAGAGTGAAGGTATGTCCAAGCATCCTCCTTGCTTTGCTTCTCCATCTATCCCTCTGGTTGGCCTCTGGCGTAGAGGTGACCTGCATGGTGGTCACCAAACCACTAATTTGCTCTGGAACTGCTCTTCCCAAGAAGCAAGGCTAGTGCAGGAGGTCCTCTGCAAGGTTTCTTTATGTGTTTCCTCTAGGTAGCAGTGCATTTCATCCAGTAACTGATCTTGGAGGCAGGGAAGTGCTGGTCAGCTCTAATAAGGCATATGATAGGTTTGGTGGTTCCGTATCACAAGAGGAAGAGACAGTTCTTAATCTTCCCTGCTGCTACCCTGCTTTAGCCCTACAGCTTCAACTGGTAGCCCTCATCATTTATCACACAGATTCATATTAGTACTTTTGGACTCTGTCTTCCTCTGGTAGAAAACTTCCTAGGTCTGCAGTGAAACTACAGCATTTCCTATCGGCTGACATATTTTTCACTTTTATTTAGAAATTCAACTTTTAAAATTAAGCTTTTCTTGCTGTAGTAATAAAGGCAGTGGATCAACACAGTCGATATTGGTATGTTTTAAAATCTATGGTTTTTAAAATAGAGAAAATTATGGTCTGATTTGGTAGATTTTATATATGATACAAAGAACCAAACAATATGGAGATAATGGCAACCTTCAATCTACTTAATGGTTATCTAGTCTGTTAGTTTTGCATAAGCCATCTAAAGACAGGTTTTGAGTTGTCTTATTGGACAATTTTTAATAGCAGTAATGTATTGCTGCTTCTATCTATTTCTCTGAAGCAAGCTGCAGGAGAAGGTTCTTGCTGCATTCCAGCCAAGCAAATAACCTGGTAGTACGGGAACATAACATTTTGAACTTGTTTTTAATATGGATTAGAGCAAGATATCATTGGCCAGTACTGCCAGGATATTAGGTGATCGTGTAAATTCGCATGTGAAATAATGTGTTTTCAGTAGCACTGTTGCTTTTCTTTGTTGCTTTTATGTGGATTCATTTCAAACCAAAATATGTATGGTAGGATATTTTAAGATTAAAATTAATCTCTTATCCTTAATTCACCTTTGGCTTATTTGGTTTTTGTTGAGTTTTTTTATTGCTTTGGACACAGTTTTTAAAGTTTTGTAGCTCCTTTGGAAAAGATGATCACCTTTTGGCCGCAGTATCTGAGTAGTTTGGGGTGAGCTAAGGTTGGCTCCAACATGAGGAAGGGGGGATTGAAGTCTGGAGTTTGGGGAAGGAAGGGGTTTCTTGCTGAAGCAGACCCTCTGTTTTTTCAGATTACTTTTTGCCTCCACTTTTTCCTCCTCTTTATTATTTCCATCCTGATTTTCAAATCTCTTCCACAGATTTGTTTTTACATTGCCGAGAACCTTTAAAAATAATTACTGAAACCATAGCAGCCCATCTGAAAGCTTTCTGAGACGCAGTGTGAACTACACAGCAGGCCAAACCTCAGAGGGCAGAGGCCCTCTTCCAAGCAAGAATGGATGCTGCAAATTGCTTTGATTGCTGGTGCAGTTGTCATCCAACTCCTTGCATGTGCAGATACCCAGTGTACGTTGCCCAGCTTCATGTACGTCAGGGGTTTGGGGCTTTGAAAGTAATACTAATTTTTAATTACTGTAAGTCAGATACTACATAAATTTGTGTAGAAGAGTTTCATTTTGTAGCTATTCTCAGAGGAGGATCTATGATAAAATACCAGTCATAGCAAATACTAAAAACTCCTCTATATGCAAAGTAATGGTATATTTTGTGTGCATTCATTTATAACTCAGTAAGCTGAACATTTTCCATTGCTCTATTTGCAAACTTGCATTAATTCCTTTGAGAGTGTGAATGATAAAAAAGTACTTGTTTTGTAACAGCCCAGCAGAAAGAACTTTCCATGACCGCATTACTGAAATAAGCATTTAAATGACAGATGAAATGGTATTTTATAGCTTTTTGTATCAGAGGTCGGAGGGTTTGTGAACACAGGGGATACAAGTCATATGAAGAATGAGTCCTCATTCAGTGTCTAGTCAGTGCGCAAGGTCTGATATGAGTATTTTCAGTTTTCAGTTTGTTGTCTACGAGCAGGGCACAGAGGGAAAGTTATGGGGAGTTTTTCAATAGGTCGTGGTCCTTAAAGACAGACAACAGTATATCTTGCAGGTTGCTCTCTCCCAGTTCATGAAAGTTCATGTCAGCAGTGCTGAACGCTCTGTGCGGACTGTGGCAGCGGACCTTGTTCCATCAGCCATCTGCATCCAAAAGATGCTGTTGTGGGAGCCAGCACCAGTCTTGATAGCTGACTGTGACACTTCTCAAATTCATTACTTAGGTGCAAATATGATTCAGTGCCTCACATATGATCTGGTTTAATGACTAACCCCGAGCTACAAATCCCTGCACAGCAGAGAACATCAAGGGACTTTGGGATGCACTCTTCTGAATTTCTGTCTGATCATCCCAAACAACTCAAACACTTTCAGCAAAGTCATAAGATACAATGGGTCTCATCCAGCCCTCTCTGCAAACTGGCCTGAGCCTTTCCATGAACTCTAATGAGGGTAAAATCAGACTCTCCATTTCCACCCACTTTAGTGGAGGTTTGGAGTCTCGGCACTTTGTAGCCTCAGATCATCCAAAATTAACTTTTAGAATGGAAAATAAGATTTATTTTTCTTCTTTTTAATTAAAATCTCTACCAGACCTGGTTGCCTGTTTCTTACAAAACTGATTTATGTGGCTTGCTGCGCTGAACTGAGGCTTTTATTGACAGTAACCTGGCTCCGAGGTGGTAATTCTGAACTGTCTTTGGCCAAGCAGGCTGCCTTACCTTATGCAGAACTGGGGCTGGGTTTTGTTTTGTTTTTCCCACACTCCAGGCAGATCAGTCTCTGATTGCTCCTCTAATGACAGGTATTCAAGTTACTCTCTAATTTATGTTGACACCTGGGCTGTAAAAACTCTAATGCACTCCTGCTTGTGTAGCTGCTCTTTCCCTGCTGACTGCCCAGGCCACTTAACTTTCTGTTTGGGCTTTTGATGTGAAAGCTGAACTAATCTCTGTGCACTGTAGTTTTTCAACATTCTTATAGCAATATTGCAGTATTTACAAGAGAGAGGGATTGAAAAATGGTTCTTTAAATTCACTCCACATGTCCGGCCCTTTACATGCCTCAGATTTCCCCTCTAGAGGTAGTCACTATTTTGATATTATTTTATAGATGCTGGCTTTAGTAGAGCAGTCACAGTTTACAGCAGGTTTAGTAAGACTTAGTTGATTGTGATGAAGAAAACACCTCATGTTAAAAAAGCCTATCTGAACACTGAAACCAATTGAATTCTAACCCTACACCTACTGAGAAGTAAATACTCTGACAGTATGTGAGATCCTTGATCCTTTTCTGTAGGCCTTCATTGTAGTAAAATGCTTTTTACTGCAGCTTTGTATTGTCCTGTTGGTCACAAGGAAAAAGTAAGTGGTATTGCAGAGGTCACAATGTTATTAATCTAGTGCCTGGGCACAGAGGGGATGCAATGTGGGGTGTCCCAGAGCTCCCATGATGTAACCTGTGGTTCTAAACAGGCTTTTTTCATCTGAGCCTCAGAATTTGCAGAGAAGCCCCTCTCCTTATAGCCACTGCTGTGAAGGGGACCCATGGCGCACCAGTGGGCAGCCATGGTCAGCAGAAGCCCACCAGCAAAATCCCAGGGTTCACTCACCAAAGTTGGTTCTTATGACTTCATTCTACACTGGCTGAAAGTTGCAACAGCTCAAAACAAACGCCATTCAGACTAATTTCTGATACTTCTTGGCCTGTTATGCCATAGAACAGTAGAGAAAAGAGGGGAAAAAAAATCCTCTAGACTTCTGTCAGCTTGATTCAAATGGCAGAATGGCTTTTGTGTACCTAAAGCAAACAAGCAGTCAGCCCTGTAACATCCTGGAAAAAAAACCATAATGGAGCAATAAGTGGAAAGGCAAAAAGCAGGGACAATAATGTGAACAAAGTTTTTTCCTATGGTAATGAGCTGGGGGCTCTGAGGGCCAGCTTCTGCCTTTCCACCTCTGGATCACTAGGTATGGGAAGCATCCCCTTCCTGCCCTGCCTCTGCAGGCTGCCTGCCAGCATGCGGCCACAAATGACCCTGTCCAATCAGAGAGCTGAGCAGTACTGTGTTGTGAGGATAAACAGGTGGGAAAAGTCCTGTTCTTCAGGATTTATTCCAACCTAATGCAATACTTTCTGTTCTGATTTAGGACTGAATAAGATGAAGGCAATACTCGGAAGTCTTTAATTTCTGAACCAGCCTGTTGGCCTTACCAACAGCTCCTATAGCTTAACATGGCCCAGGTTTTGGAGAGAAAGCTGAGCAGTGAAGTGCATGGTGCTGAACAGCCACATGACACTGAGTGATCACCCCTGCAAGTAACGAGACACTGGAAAAAGCAGCCCATCAGAGAGGAACTCTTGGGCTATGTATCAGGAACAGTATTTTGTGAACACAAAGGAATAAGGCAAGGAAATAAGATGTAGAGAGACCTCAGGTCCTTGATGCCTGGGGTGTGTTGTCCCTATGTAGAGTGGTTGTCCCTCAGCCTCCCAAGAGAATCATAACAAGGGTCCCTTTCTTTAGGGCTGCACGCTGAGGTTGCCTCCAGGCTGGGTGAATCCCCTGGTGGCTGTGTCAGGCAGCATGCCTAGGATAACACATCTTTGTGTGTTGTTTCAAGTACTGGGGTTGACTAAAGGCTGCTTTGGATGGTAGGTGATTGTATATTGCAGGCAGCTGTGCTATGGACAGCTGAAGTAAGAGGTCAGGCAGAAACAGTTTGGTCCTTAACCATCACTCCTGCCTAGGAGAGAGGGTGCAGCTGTTTGCTGTGGGCTTTTCTTTGTGCAGGGGCTGGAGAAGGATTTTTCATCCTTGGCAGGGAGGCAGGAGTGGGGAGGGACCAGCAGGAGGTTGCAGTGTCCCAAGTTGCGTTCTCCTGTCCTGAGGGCTGGGATGCAGCCCAGCAACTGTAGATTTCTCTGCTGTGTTTGGCCCCAGCCTCCTGCTGAGGAATGACACACACACGCCTGTTTTAAAGCACCGCAGAGACTCTCTCCGTGGTGCCCAGTGCAGGGGCTTTGCTTCAGATGTCATTTGCAGGGCTGAGGCCCTGCTCCCCGGGGCAGGGTTGCTGTAGCAGGGGATGTGAGATGTCTCTCAGGGCCTGAGCAGACAGGAGTATTTCTGTACATCCTCTGAAAACACTGGCTGAAAGAAGTTATAGGAACAAGCGTTAGATGGAAGCAATTTCTGGGTTTGGTGAGTCAGAGATGCTGTCTGCTGTAGCGTATTTGCCCTTACATTATCAGCTCTTCTCAAGTCAACATCCAAACACTTAAACTGACTAAAAGCTTTGCTGCTTCTTCCAAATAGTGACTACATTGGTGACTTGGGGCAGTCCTTCTAAGCCAGCCATTGCCTGTGATCCTCTGCATATCTTGCAAACTATGTCACTGAAAATAAAAAAACTGATTTTAAAATACTTGGATTAAAACAACATTCTGACACCATAGCGGCCTATTTCTTAGCTGCAATTTTCCATGGATGCAGCACTGCTGGATTTTCACCATGTAACTCCTGATTGCCTTTGACAGATGGGGTTGCTGGAGGCAACTTTCTGTGGACTATGAGTGCATCTGGCTGTTAGGCCCCTTGGTGCTCTGCTGTTGTGTGATGGCAAGAAGTAGATCAAAAGTGTGTAGGGGGTTTTAGACTCTGGGACATTGCCCACTGTGGGCTGTAGCCAGTGCTGCCTACAGGGTCACTGCATTTTGGGTGCTTGGAGGTGAGGGACATGAGCATGAGGGGTGAAGAAAGATGGAGATGCCGTATGGTTGTGTCATGGTTTAAGCCCAGCAGGGCACAGATGTGTGGGATAACATGCACAGAGACAGAAAAGCACCTCACGGCACCCTCTCATTTCTTTCCTTCTAACTAGTCTTGTGCTTTGTTTGCTGTTATGGTTATTTGTCTTACCGCTCCTTACTAGCCCCACGGCACCTGCGCCTTTCACATAGCCCAGTTAAGCTGCGGTAAAAGATGAAAAGGTAACAGATTAGAACTCTGTAATTTATTGAAAAGGGTATGTGTAAAACAAAACAAATGTATCATCTCTCTACAGCCTAAGTAGGGCTGAAAAAATGCTCACTGTGATACTGTCTTAAATGTGTTTCTAACCCAAAACTGCCCCGTGCACTCCTGCCAGAGACCTCCAGGCTCTTGCTTTCCTCTTCACTCCTGTTTGGCCTCTGACCACAGCAGGATGGTGTTACATCCCCCAAGCCAGTCACTGTCACTTATGTAAAGGTGCAGCTCCCTGTGGTAGACCTTCCTGTTATTGGCAGATCCTCAGGTTGGGCAAAATCCTGTGTTGGTGCCCCACAGACCTCATCTGCATTACGCATGTGCCCATGAATGAAGCCTATCATCCATCACTCCTCCAAGGCTGTTTGTGGAAAGAGAAGGGATGCCCTGACTCGGGGATCGGGCAAGAGCTCTCCAGCATCGCTGGTACCAGCCACTCTCCATGCCTGGCATTTTGTGGAGGGGGTGGCATTTTTCAGCCTGGGTGGGAAGTCATACTCAACCACTCATTTCAGGTACTGTGGGGAGCTTCTTGGAAATGTGAAAAGTCCCAAATAAAGTTGGCTTCCTCTCTCTGGCAGTGGCAGCTCCCCAAAACTTCCCTGGGTGTCATGCATCTGAAGTAACTTCTCTTCTCTTGGTCTCTCTTTTGGCTGTCCAGCTCTCTGCAAGTGGTTTTAAGGGTGAAACATTACTACCTCCTTCTGCTACCACAGCTTCCTCCAGACAGGATAGGACAAGTTGCATTCTCACACCCTTTTAATGCCCTTTCTCAGGCCACAAAGTCTTTTAATCCCTGCACCAGGAGTGTTGTTTCAGCCAGAAACCATCCTTAAAAGACCAGGCAGGCACTGATGTTAAAAGACCTAAAAACACTGAGAGCAACACTTGGTGTCACTTTCTTTCTCTGGAGCTCCTAAGCTTCAAAAAGTTTACCCCGGTTTGGAGGAGGAAAATTCAGGCTCTCTTGCTGAATGTAGATAGTGTGGTTGTACAGCAGCTTTCCTGTGCCTCAGTTAAAACTTTTATCAAGTTATTTTAGTGCATGTCAAGCTATTCACTCCTAAGTATTCTTTATTCACCTTGTAGGAGAATCCTCTTCAGTGTATTCAGGGTTTTACTGGCAGGGTGCTGCATGGGAGGAGTGTCTTCAGCATCTTCTAGAGCTCTTATTCCCACCTTGCCACACTCCCACGCCAACTCCCTTGATGCAGACAGCCCCTCTGGCCTTCAGAGGATACAGTGGTGGAACACAGGACATGTAGACTTACTAATGGCTCAGGTCCATTCCCAGGACAGTGGAAGCAGGGGGACCTGAACAAGTTTCATGACATCATGGAACCATTTTTTATCAAATGGTTTAATAGCGCTGTACTCTGTTAAAAAGCAGCTCATGAAAAAGTACTGTGGTCTGTATGAAAGTGGTTTTAAAGGCTTTTCCAAGTCTTCTGTACTGTGTTTGCAAGTCAGTTGTCCTTACTGAAACACTTGGTGACCTGTCCCAGTGTCTCAAATGCAGATTTTTTTAAAGGCTTACCTTCGTTTATTAGCAGGGAGTAAGGCATTTTGGAAGAACTAGATCAGTACTGCTTTGGAAGTTAGGCCCTTTTCCATAGAGAGCCAATCAGCATTTTAACTGGCAACTTCAGGGTTTCCCCCCCTTAAGTTCTATCAATTCTATTTTATTTCTATAGCTGTTTGTTCCTTCCTCTTGTTTTTTTTCTGCTTGGAAATTAATCATGCAGGAAATGATTAACCACAGTGAGCTGTCTGTTTGCCTCTGACTCAATATGTTGAAGAGGGGGCGCCTCGAAGCAGCCCAAAATGGCTGACTAGATGCAAACAGTGTACTTGCAGTCCAGTTGTTTACAATGTCCATACCACATTAAATGTCACATTTCCTTTTAGCATTTGTAATGCTGCTGCAATTATTTCTAACATACCAAAGTAAATCCGAAATGTCCAAAATTTGTGTTTCACTGAGTTCAGTTTAATGCCACTTTTGCCTATTGCTCTTCAGGGATTACTTTGTGGAGCAAGGGGCTCTTTGCAGGATGCTTTCCTCTGTTTTGCTTTTTAATTTAAGTTAGTTTTTATCATAGTGTTGCATATTGTAATATTTTAATACCGTTTCTGATAGTCGCTTGCAAAAATCAGGTTTTCTTTATGCAGCTCTAATGGTATGGTTCACCTGGGGTTAGGCGGGCAGCTCTGCGGCATCTCCTTTGCCAGCTGCTGGGGTGGCTTTTGAAAAGCCAGCAGACGCTGGTTATGCGCACGCCCCTCTAGATAAGGTTGCCCATGGCCTGCAGGGAGGCTGCCCTGGCATCGGCGCGGCGCAGAGCAAGTGAGAGGGCTGCGGTGGGATGCCTGCTCCTGGCGATGTCAGCGCCCATCGGGGCCGGACCCCCAGAGGAAACAGCGGTGAGCACGGCGCCTGCCTCGCAGCGGGAGCGCAGCTGCCGCCCTGCTGCCAGCTGTGCAAATCCTCCTCCCTTGCAGACAATACCGACCTTTGTGCTTGCGGCTCAGGGGCCGGCGCTGTGGTGTATGTGTGCGGATTAGTTACTGCGATCCTTTCTGCTGCGCCGCCAGCTCTCGTCTCGATATAACGTTTCCATATAGATTCCTAAAAGCTGTGATAATTTACTGCCTAGAAAATATGCAAGAGCTTAGAAACCCAAATGTCCTGGGTTTCAAAGGACTGGTATGACTCTTCAGCCTTACTCTTTTGGAATTGGCTCCTTTTCAACGCTCTGCAGCACCGAGTGTCATAAGCCACTTGGTTGTTAAGAAATCTGGTAGGAAAAATTTATTACTGAGTGGATCAGTTACTGTTTCAGGCACCTTATAGTGTCAGCTGTTGGAAACTGAACATAATGCCCATTTCTTAAACCCAGCTCTTTCCCACTGACCAGGAGCAAATAATGAGTCTATTGTTGATGTGTAGGACAGTAACCAAAGCTTTCCTCTAATTGTAAAGTTACACTGAACATCTTAGGACATCTCTATGCTTTGTGCAAAATAGCTATCCTGAGAATTAATGATGAACAGAGCATATGCAGAACTCAAGTTCACTGTTGTGCTGACTCAGCTGCTTTGCTTCTGCAGCCCGAGAGGTGCTGCTCATCCCCGGGTCAGCCCCAGCACTGCACTGTGCTGTGTAGGCAAGCCCCCCCTTGCTGCGTCTCTTCAGTACGTGATTATTCTTCCTACACTCTTAGAGTGAGCAAATTGTAAAATCCAGAGTGACACTGTTTTGCTTACAAAAAGTCAGACAAAGAAATAGACTGTACAAAATCTAGCAACCGAACAGTGAGGGTGAATTAGAGCTTCAGAGGTGCTGTTCTTGCTGAAGAGTTTCAGCTTGAGTTTCTGAAATTCTTTCTCAGCAGCAGGAGTGGAGTCAGAGTGACAAAAGTAAGCAGTGCTGTAACTTGTTTTAAGCTCAAATTTAACAAACTGGGGTATTTTACTGGCTCTGTAAAATGTACGCGTTATACTTTTGTGTGTGGGCACACAGGTTTGAGTCATGCCATACGATGTCTTTTCTGATGGCTCCTACAGGAAGTGTATGCTCTAGAACATCATGAATAAACAACTCTGTGGCATGCTTGCACTAAACTTCAGGCCATTCCTGCCTGAGTATGGCCTATTACAGAAGCTTGTCCTGTGCTTCCAAAATGTCATTTTGCAGGCCCCGCTGGTGACTGCACTGGGCGCTATAGGGTTTGTTCAGCAGTAGCTAAATTATATACTCACTAGTGTGTATCTGTGTCCCCTTCTATCCTGTTGAGAAAGCCCTTCAGTACCACGAGAGGTACTAGCTAGTGTGGAGCTGGTGACTACAGGTACATCAGAGGATATTATCGCACTGTAAGGTGGCACAGGGAAAGAGGGGCACTCAGTGCCTTTCTTCACCTTACCTGCTTGTGATTAACATGTGCAGAGAGGGGTTTGAAGTGGCTGGATGTGTCTGTGGGTAGTGGCTTCCCTTTAGAGAACTCAGGCTTTGAGTGTTTCCTTGCTTCCCCTCTGTCCCTGCCAATTCCCTAAGAAGCTGATCTAAAACAACCCAGTTAAAAGGAGAAAGAAAAGTAGAACAGAACAGCACACGC
Source organism: Psittacus erithacus (assembly GCA_009867235.2). NCBI lineage: Eukaryota > Metazoa > Chordata > Aves > Psittaciformes > Psittacidae > Psittacus > Psittacus erithacus. The sequence goes on along the minus strand of WYDI02022097.1, from coordinate 4,804 downwards.
ATGCAGAAAGCAATCACTTAACTGACAGGGAGGTGGTGATGAGGGTGACAGTATCCTTGTACTGTCAGCAGCTGGAAAGGGACAGGCATTGCTGCAAAGGTAAAGCACTCTGTGACTCAGCCCAGAGGGCTCACGGAATTACATTGGCTCAAACGTCTGCTCTCCATTGTTATTTGAGGCTGTAATACTTCCACAGCACCTCTCTTCATACCTGTAATAAGCAATTAATCTAAATTATAGAGGTCCCAGCTCTCTTTTACCCATGTCTGTGGTGCTACTGGAAGAATGCTAAAGCTTTATGCCCACATACGCATTTGCACAAACACTGGTTCACTTGCTGCAGTCAGCTCTGAGCTGCCTTAAGGAATCAATTTACAAGCCTGATATCAAACCAAACTTTATTCTATCTGCTCCAGAGACTTTCTTGTGACACAGAGTGCCAAGGACACTTGCAGCGCATTATTCTGACTTGTTTGGCCTCTTCTCTCAAAGCAGTACAGAGAGGAGAATTTCTCTTCTCTTTTTAATCAGTTGAAGGAGTTAAAACCTTGGTGAAATAGCCTAATGGCAGAGTTACACTAAAGACAACCGCAGCTGTGAAAAGACTGTGTTAAGAAACAGGATGGTTGTGGTCTGCTGTAAGAAATAATTTTCCTGTTGACTGTTTTTTTAAACAGGAAACTGTAGAACAAAGCAGCATTAGTCTTGGCGCTTTTAATAGGATTCAGATTGCAAATACTGTGTTTAGGATAAGCACACTGGGAAAGGGATAGGGCTTTGTGCAGAGTTTCATACGACAGTCTACAGCTAAAAATGTGGAAGACGGGAATATAACTGAATTCAAGCAGCTGTTCTGAATGTGAAGCTGGTGCTTCCCTGGAGACGCACAGCAACGCACCAGAGGACTGATGAGAGCACGCCAGTTCGTTTGCAGGGCTTTGCAAGTGCATGTGTTTGTACCATGCTGCATAGGCTTGGCTTCGCAGTTTCCTCTTTGTCAGTCAGTCTGTCCAGCCGCCAGCTTCCCCTCTGCTCTACTCTCTTTCACAGACACCGGAAAGAGAGACAGCTTCTGCAGTATGAGAGAAGAGAACCTGCAGACACTGGAGACAGTGGTGGTGCCACACGCCACTTTAAACTCCATGGTTTTCAATAGCTAGGCAGCCAGAGCTTGGGGTGATGTGTCTGGCTCTTTTCCACACACTTTCTCCCCTAAAGGTTTTAGACAAAATCCATTAGTCTTATTTCAGGAAAAGGTTTCTTCTGAGGAAGGCAGCTCAGCAACAATTTTTGGGTTACATCTGTATTCTAATTCTTTCGAAGCATGAGCATCTGACAAGATAAATCTGTACTTCTAACCATTTTTTTAACTCTTATCATGGATCATCTCAGAGCCATTACAGAATTTGTATGTGGTGACTCACCCGGAACCCTCACTGCAAGTGCCGTTTTGTTCCCTTCAGGACATTTTCCTAATGCTCATTTAAACTGTAGAGGGTACTGTACCTAACATGAAGTTGTTTTGGCAGATACTGTGCTACTACAGTTCTCCTTGGGCTTATCAAAAAACAATTAAGTGACTTCAGGAAGTGAGAGCTCTGTGTTTTTGAGAATAACCACCATGGGGACCTCAGCCTGCAGTTGTCTTGAGAATAACCCTTATTCCTGTTCCCACTGTGTTTACCTGTCTTGTGCAAATATTATATAAATGGTGGTAAATCAATGTTACTGAAGCTGGCTCAGGTGAAGGGGCAAGAGCAAAGGACATGCTGAAATGCCGTAGCACCATTAGAAAAGCCCTGGAGCATCTGATAGGCACAGTTCCAGTGAGCAGTGTGCCAAAATGCTACAAAAAGCCCTTGTGACTTGAAAAATAATTCCTCAATACTTGTCCTTCCTTCTTCTTATTTTTTTTTTCCTTTTAGTATTTATGTTGCAATGAAGTTCCACTTCTGTGATGTCTCCCCCCTAGGATTGCCCTGGGTTGGACGTTCTGCTTGGGGTGGGGAAAAGCAGGAGCATGGTCTCCAGCTGGGGAGATGAGGGAAGTCTGAGGTTTGGCAGCCAGGCTTTTCCCTCTGCAGCAGCCTGCAGCTGAGAGGCCAGGCTGCCTGCTTTCCTCCCCTGGGGAAGTGTACACAGCATCACTGTGTGTGCTGCTCCTGAGGTGGAGGAAGGTGAGGATGGAGCATGGAGTCTTCAGAGCAAGCAGGAAGAAAGGAAGAAGCATGAGTCTTTCCTAGAGCTCTGCTCTAGGAAACAGTGTGCGTGTGGGGGGGGGTGGATCTTCCAGACATGTAAGGGCTTTAAAAGATCAGCATCTCTTTCTGAGTGTGATCTTAAAGAGATAATGTCTTCTTGATGGTATACCTATGGGATTATCCTGAAGTACTTCCACAGGAACAAGATTGCTGGGGTAAACAGAGTTCAGTTTTGTTACTGCATTTTTGTGCATTGCCATAGCAATGCATGGGTTGTGTATGTGTGCAAAACTGGATGTGTATGCCTGTGAGTTTGTGTGGCAGTGGGGATCATATAGGGATCCCCCCTTTAAGGATGTATCCAGTTTCCATACAATGAAACATGAAGTGCTTCTTACAGATTATTTAGACTTAGAAAGCATAGCTGATAAACCTGTTAATTGCAAGGATGCTTTTTAGCAGAATAGGAATTTATTTATTTAGATTTATTAATCTCTGAGCCTTGTGTGTTTCTGTGTTTTGCTGTGCAGGTTTCTTAGGAAGACCAGGCAGAACTCAGCCTTCCACCATGCCTGTACCTCCTCCTCCAGCTCCCCCTCCACCCCCAACACTGGCCTTGGTAAGTTTTACAGGAGGTAAATGTACCACATACACTGTCCTCTGTTGTCTCTTATCATATCCCATGGGATGTCCAGAGGCACTGAGGTGCGACTGAGGGTATGCATGGTATCTGGGGAAAGCTCTCCAACATTTTGTTTATGGTTCATGAATGATCCTACAAAAGGGATCATCACTTCCACTCCCTTCCAGTGCCCGTATGTATGTCACTAACCTGACTGACTCTCCATCCTTCTCTTTCTCTCATACTGGTTCTTAGCCAGCACAGCTCCGTCAGTGCGCTCTATCTCTTAGTGCTCTACCAGGCAGATTCCTGAAGAGGCCAAAGACTGCTCTCTGGAACCCCAGGGTAGCAAGTTTGCTGCACTCCCTCCTAGTGCCCTAAGGAGTTCAAACTCCACCATTTCGTGGCCACTGATCTTGACTTTAAAAAATGTGAATTCCCATAAGTGTTCTGTTTCTGGTGAATAGTGTGGCTTAGAATAGCACCAGTGTTTATGGGCCTCCAGTCAGTAACAAGGCCAGCTACCTATTTGTCATTCACAAAATCATATGTGGTATGCTACGGACGCCGGTGCTGTTAAAACAGAAATTGAAGTCTCAAGAACAACTGTATTTGAGCAGAACTTTTAGCTGGAAGTTGAGGTATATTTTGCTTCCTCACTTTTATTTTGCAGGCAAATACTGAAAAGCCATCCCTAAGCAGGTCAGAACAAGCAGGGCGAAATGCTCTACTATCTGATATCACCAAAGGAAAGAAGCTAAAGAAGACTGTTACTAATGACAGGAGTGCTCCAATTCTAGACAGTAAGTATGATTCTGCATGTTGGAATTTCTATAAGCACGAGTGGGTCTACGTATCTGAATGCACAAAATTATTTCATGTATCATCAGATAAACTGCCATAAGAGAAGCATAAAATGACAGAAGTTGGCATGCATAAATATAAACTCTGTTCATCATGGATTAAGTCAGCTGAGAAATCAAATACTGCTTATGAATTGTGATTGTTAATTTGTTTGCTTACTCTCATAAAAGCAGTTCTTTTTCTTGCTTAAATCAGAAAACCATGCAAACTCTACCAGGAGCTATGCTGAGGAGCTGCACCAGACCAGGCAGATAAAACCCCTGTCAGGACTGAGGACAGATAATACAGTGTAATTTCAGACTCTACTTTTGCATAAATAGTACAAAAATGAAGGCACCCTGGCATGACACTGATGGCTTGCTTATGGCATCAGCACCATTCAAAGCAAAACCAGAGCCAGGAGCCAGAGCCCCACCTGTGTGTCACTGGGCTGCACTGCCACAGTTGTGCCGGTCCTGGGGTGACTCGGGTGCAGGGATCTTTTTGGCTGAGCCTTGTCGCTCAGCCTGCCCCATGGTGCTGTGGCACAAGGCAGCAGCTCTGCTTATGGGGGGACGGCTATGTCAGAGGAACAGCATTTATTGCCTAGGGAGAAAAGACACTTCTACAGACCGATGAGCAAATGTGCTACAGCTCAGTCCAGGTCTGGCCATGCAATTAAAGTCTGGACTGTGATAGGAAGATGATGAAGAAAGCAGGAAATGCCCAAAGGAGTGTGACCAAGTAAGAATAATTAAAAAAAATATGTTCAATCCTGCAGTCAGCCAGGTACTTACTTTTTAAACACTTGATTATTATCTCTGAAAGCAAAGTGCATGTTCTAGCTATTGTAATAAGCTGCAGAAAAGCATTAAGGGGATTAAAGGAGGGGTAAACAGTAAGATAAAATGATGCAGCCTATTGTTTACGTGAATTAACAAATCGTGATGAAAGACTAAACCATAGCAACATTTCTCCAGAGGTTAACACCCTATGTGAGTCAGAGATGAATTGAGCTAACATGCTTAAGGAAAGAGAACGATCATAGAATCATAGAATACTTAGGGTTGGAAAGGACCTTAAGATCATCAAGTTCCAACCCCCCTGCCATGGGCAGGGACACCTCACACTAAACCAT
>WYDI02022095.1:0-130468 GCA_009867235.2 Psittacus erithacus | reverse complement strand
GGGGGGAAGGACAGGTTGTGGGGGGGGGAAACGAGCAGGCTACATGCTTTTCTAATTTACGACTAAGCTTAAACCACGACAATGGACTAACAAGCCAAGGCCAGTGGGTACCATTAGCTATAAACTCGATGCTGAAAGGTGGAGGCAGGAGCCTTGCAACAAGATCACTGAAACACCATCTTGGACTTAAACAGCTCTGCTTCTCAGGACTAAAAAGCCTAATCAAAACATGTTGTTACTTACTCAGCCTGCACAAGGCACTGGCAGCAGGGAAGAGGTGTCTTGTAATCCAGCTGAATCATAGCATCTGCCATTTTATAGCACTTTAAAAAGCTAGGGGTGCTGCAGTTGTATATAGCACAACAAAGCCAGTAACCAGACACGCACAGGAAGTGTACTAAACACAAGGAACAAAGGCATTTCCTACCCCAAATCCCAATCTACAACCTGAAAAATATCCGGGAGTAGAGGAAGACTGCACAAGTAGTGGAAAGCTGCCTTTCTGCTACTCCTTTAGCAGTGAGTAACAAAGGAGGAGAGCACAACTGTAGGACAGAGCACTCAGCAGCACACCAAGGAGACAGCGTCTTATGCTTTTGGTCTGGAGTTTCACAACTATTGAGCTAAACTTGGTGTGTTTTCTAAGGGCCTCATTAAGCTGGGTCACACGGAAACCCAGGTCTGGCATCCTTCCTCTGGATACACACAGCACCTGTGCAGCAGCACAGGACCACGCTGACTATGCACTGGGAAAAAAGCAGGTACAATATGGAAGGTAGAGACAAGGTCACAGGCATGCTGGATAGAGCGCCCCAGTGAGCTCCGTGTGCAGCTCTGGGATACTACAAGAGCCTGCAATGGGCAGGTTGAGGAACTACAAATAATCACCACAAGTCCATTGGATCAATGCGGGCTGTCACAGTGGCTTGCTGCGGGAGAGGAGGACCTTGCCTGTTGCTCAGCATTGACACCTCACTACAACCAAGTCCCCCCATAAATGTCAATAATTTGTGCGGGTTCTCTTGCTTGGAAAACCAAACAATTCCTGAGGTCTCATAAGTACAACTGCCACAAAGGATAATGAACCCCAGAAGTGGCTACAAAGCTGATGCCCTCATAACAATTTCCTTTCAGTCATAACAGATTATATCCACACAACAGAATCCCAAGACATCACTAATGATGCAGGCTCTGTCAGTATGTGAGATGCTATGAGACTTTGTGAATTAAACCCCATTATTGTCCTAAATTATAGATAAATTTCTCCCTTTCCTTGGTGATATGCAACATATTTTTTCTTCAGGGCAGTTAGATGATGTCAGCACAAATTACTGCTTTCCACACAGTGCAGATGACAGAACTGGAGGCATTTAAGAAGCTTACAAAACACAAATCTGAAGAGACAGAAGGAACTGCTTCCTTTGACTTGGAAATAACAAATTCTGCTGTGGCATGCTGGGTAAGGCAAGAGAAAAACCCTTTAATTTGGGACACTGATGGAGCTTCAGAAGTTTCACATACTTAAAAATCAAATTTCAAGTTTAAATTCTTGCTCTAAATTACAAAAAACACCTCCAACAAAACAACAGAAGTACCAGAAGTACCTGTCTTTAGATGCTCTTATCTCTCCATTAAATATACACTGAGGTGTAACACTGAGGTACAGGTTATTGTCTAGCTGTTATTGTATATAGCACAGCAAAGCACATGAAGAAGCTCTTGTTTATAGCTACTGTATATAGTACACAGCCAACTAGGGAGCTCTATTTTCAGCCTGGAAAAAAATGAATATACAATGTCGTTTAGAGTGTTTTTATAAATGGTTTCCTATTCTTTCAGTGTTTCCTGGTAGATCAAAGTTGAAGGAAGGGCAGAAGAATTGCTAGTGGTTACATGTGCGAGAAAGACTCAAAAGATCTACACAAGGCAAGGTTTGCAAGAGGTGCTGGTATCTTTTATTAGATCAAGTGACATAATTGGAAAAAGAATTATTGTGAGGCATATGGCTCTGTAAAATTTGTTGTTACTTGAGATACAAATACTTCATTTGCAAATCCAAGAACTGGGTATTCGTTATCCTGCACAGTTTTCCTTTACTATCATTGTGGTACTGCACTGCGAGCGCCAGCAGTCAAGCTCTTGGTTGCCATCTGCTGTTCTTTTCCATTTCACCAATTTTATTAGCAAGGCCAGGTCGTGACAAGGAGTCCTAAAGAAGTTTTAAGAACAGACAGACAAATCCAAAATCCATTCAGTTTTGCTTGTTAAAGAACAAGCAAAAGCCTCTTTAGTAGTATATGTGGGAAACCCACAGAAATACAGGGCTTCCTTGTGTTTCCATGATTTTTTTTCATTCCCTGTCATCCCAGTCCTCTATAAACATAAGGTAATTCTTTGCAAATCCTTACCTTTGCTTTACAACTGGGGAAACTGAAGCACTGAAGAGAGATGATGTTTAACTAAATGCACCCTGGACACTTACTGTAGAGCTGAGAACAAAGCCCACGTCTTTTGTCTGTCTTGTATCCAAAACCCCTCTTTTTTCTGTACTTTTCAAATTTGCTCATTTTGAAATGCAGAAGTTCCAAATAAAAAGGTTAATCTCAAGCAGTACAATTCTCATTCACTCTTTTCCTACTCCTCCCTTTGAAGTGATTTGCAAATACAGACATTCTGATTCCCTCCATAATGGGTGCAAGAGAGAAACCTTTGGACTCTGTCACAAACAGTTGCACAAACAGTTGTGGGTTTGTTTTTTTCTGGTACACAAATGACATCAAGAACAGAAAACCCACACATGCCAATGGTCCATCCTAAAAGCCCCAGTGTAGGGAACAGCCGTGACTATCCTGGCATGGGCATAGTGAAAGCAAGGAAAGAGGCAGCAGTGCGCAGGTCTGCCTCAGAGAAGAGGAGCGATACAAATCAAGCAAAACCCATCACAATTTTGCAGTGACATGTGCTCTGCACCACAGCAGGTCTAGGTTTTTCCACATGACCATGTATGCACCAGGAACTTATCTATTGCTATTAGCACCCTGCAGTACATACAGGCATCTTGTGAAGAAAAATCATTTTACTGCCAAAAATACAGTGATCCTTCTAACACAACTCTGTCCGGTACCAAATTTGCTTATCACAGATAAGCCTCATATCACACTACAATCTGAGTAAGACCTGCACATCTGGCCCTGCAGCATTAAATTCCACATGCAGTTTGAAAATACCATATTTGATTTATATTTTTAGATTTGACTTACATTTTTACATAGCATCTATTTTTAGTAGACAGTAGAGCTTTTCTGAGAAGCTTACAAATTACTGCAGAAAACACAGTAAATCGTATGAAAACTTTGAGTGCCTGTTTGTCTTAGCACAGGCTGCTTCTTCGTTACTGTCTTTAATCTGGGGATAGTTAGGTTTTATTTCACTGGAATGTTATATGCTTTACAATTTTTGGCACAGGTAGTGCACAGTTGCTTGCTGGAGCATTTCACTATCTGACATTCAAAATGTTTCGGTAGAAAGGCATAAATAGTGAAAAAGCTGGCAATAAATCCTCACTAACCTTAGGTTCAGTGTGATAAAGCAGAATAAAGTGATTAAGATTAAAAGGGGCAATTCTACTGAGTCTAGAAAACATACTGTACATACTAAAAACTTACCCCTGGGCCTTTATCAAGGGATGTAACACACTCTGCCATTACACCAGAACTGGGCAACAATTGCAGTGATTTGGCAGGCCAGGAAGCACAGTTTAGGTAGATGAATGAAAGAAATAGAGCTTCCTACTCCTGGAAATTACATTTAGGGTTTTAACTTCAAAAAGTAAGAGCACACAAAAATGCTTACACTACATATAGGAACACACTGATATTGATGAAGATGTGTTCGTAAATGTGCATATATTTAGCCCCTTTTTATAAATTTCATACAAAATGCAACATTGCAAGAATGGCTATGGCTTCATTGGCAATGTTTTCTAAGAATAGATGACTGATTGCCAGTCATATATCGGGTGGTGAACAGGTTGTCCTGCAACAAATCTCGAAGTATACAAAAGGAAATGAAAAAGACTAGTAAAAATAAAAGGATCAGCTCCAAAATAGCGAATTCCCCCCAGCTGCTGCTTCTGCAGCTCTCTAGACTCGTTACGCTTGTGCACTTTGGTGGATAAAGATGTTGGTGGTAATCAGTGAGCGTTAAGCACTTTAATGTTGTTGCCTCTACAAACATAACACACCTGCTAGCTCAAAAAGCATATGGTGTCAGCTTTCAAAAATTAACCAGAAAAGGAAAGCATTGTTTTGCCAGGGAATGACTTTGGCTGCCATCAGATGTATTCCAGACCAGAAAGGCGGCTTGTCCTTGATCCATAATCATCCATATTTTGACAATGAAATATGGAATCACATCTATTGCTGTGTCATTTGCATGCAATTCATGCAGTTCTCTGGAACATTTTGTGGGTTTGGAGCAGATTCTAATGTGATGACGTATCAGGCACCAACAAATAGTATCATGGTTCGAAACCTTAAAGGAGTGTTATTTACCTGATCATTTGGTAGGATCCACAGCTCTGTTTCCCACTGTTGTTTGCAAAAGTGTGACCATATTATACCTTGCCTGAAGACAGCTCATTAAAAATACCTGTAAATATTGTTTAGAACCCATTTGACAAGGCAAATGTAATTACAGGGGTGGTGTATGAAATGGACTTTATGACAGTTACCCATACAGACAAGGTTCATCACTGTAGAGTAAGCCTCTAATAAAAACTAGTTCTCCAGCATAAAGCATCTACTAACCCAAAAAAAGCTTACTGAATTCCAAAGCTTTACATTACAACAGACCAAATATTCCATGTATCCTTGCCCTTTCCACTGATTTTTACCCACTGTTGTTTTGTATGAGCACCTAGCTAGGCTCATCCACTCAAGTTACTGGAACTACAGTGCCACAGATTTGTTTTGCCTTGCACACTTTATATGGGGACACACCACAGCACTGTTAAATGAAGCTGCAGCAGTACAACTTAACCCAGAAACATCAGCACCACCATGGCTGAGGTATCACCCATCTCCAATGGGACTCTAAGTGCATTTGTAAAGTTGCAGAATGTTAGCTCCAGGACAGCCATCCTAATAAGCTCATCCTAACAGCGGTTAGTAGAGAAAAGGATGATTTTACCAGCAGGGGGGCATGATGGATATTTGCAGAGGTTACTTGCAAGAAGTTCCATTTTCCAGCCAATTGGAGAGCAAAGTGTGCCTTGCTGCTGCTGAGATGAGCCAGGACCTTGGCAGATATCATTACATTTCACTCAAGACATGAGGTCCTGGAAAACCAAAATTTGTCAGTACTTGTCATTTTCTATAGCAGTTTTCAAACAGAAGGTGACAATTGTTCTGCTGTGTTCTGTAAGGCCAGTATTTAATAAGCTGAGCTGAAGTCCCTCATCAATTCAGTTTAGCCATGAGCTCAGCCCTGAACTTCATTTCACTGTCACAACTACTAAAAGCTAATTGTGGCATTTATTTTGGCAGCAATGTCCCTACACAGTGAAGGTACCTGTCCCATTAAGGAGGCCAACTGCACCCCAGGTTGCTTCCACTTCAGAAGCTCCAGCATTTCTGACTGGTTCTTTCCTAATGCAAGGAGCAGCTTGAAACCACCATGATAAATACACAAAAGGGTACTGCCAGTTTTCCAGGGCACCTGGACATCTTACATTCCTCATGCATCTAAAAGCTTGAATACCCTAAGGCATGCAAGGCATTACAGTATCAGGAACAAACCCCCAGCCAGTTTAGTGGATGGCTCTCTGCCATGCTATTTCCATGCTTGCACATGTGTATTAAGATGCAAATCCAGAATATCACATATGCTAACATCTGCTAAAAAGACTTATTTCAGGATCTCAACTTAAGGAGCAAATGGAATCCTGCAGCATCACTAGAGAGAACAATTGCATAGCACAGGGGATCAAGGAAGACTTTCAGCGGTCTGTCAGAATGTATGCACACAGGTGAATTACAAAGGAAGAAAATCAGATGTGGTAATTCTTCTTGTCCACCTCAGCTTCAGCAGCAAAAATAGTGCAATCAGTGAATGACCTGTGAGTCTTTAGCTCTGGTGAAGCATTCCAAATCTATTTTGTTATACCTTGAGCTGCTACTCAACTCTCAAGCATCAAGCAGCGGAGATGGTACAAATGCAGTGACTCCAGGGTCCATATATCCGTTATTCCTGTAACTGCTGCAAAAGCATAGAGGCTGGGTTGGCAGATGGAAGGTTTGCCTTTGAGGAGAAATAGGTCAGATGATAGTGGAAAGTAAAAACAAAGAAAGAGATGCAGCTTTACTTCCCCAGCAGGCTGATACTTTGCTCAGATGTATTAAAGGCACAGCTCCTTAAGAGCAATTCCCTCTACATTAGCAAAGACATTGTCCAGCAAGCTCAAGAGTGTGGTAAAATCTCTGCTCATACAAGCCTCTGACAAGGTAAAAGCTAAGCATACTGTAGTGAGAAGCAAAAAGTGGAGGGCTCAGGTTAAATCCCTTGCTTGGGACACATCTCCTAGGATTTGTGACTATTACAGGAGGGTAATCTTCTGTGTGAATGCTCCCTTTCTACATGCTTTTAGTTAAATGCTGGAGGAAAGCAGAAATACTGTGTTTTCATGCAGTAAGCCTATTCACAGGTACTCACTAGGATTACACTTCCTTTTTTTATCCAAGTAGATGTCCCCACAGTGACCGTTCTCCTGTTTGTCTCACTGAAACCATTCTCCTCCTCCTCAGTTCCCACTCTGTTCAGAGAGAAGAATTCTAACTCCCATGCAGAGTCATAGAATGGTTAGGAAGGGACATTCAAAGCTCATACGGTCCAATTCCCCTGCAATGAGCAGGGACATCTTTAATTAGATCAGGTTGCTCAGAGCCCAGTCCAACCTGATATCTGGGTCTGATATCACACTTAACCTAAGATAAGCAACAAACCCAGCACATTTCTCTTGGTATGGCTAACAATAAGGCAACAGTGTGCTGCAAACATTTTCTGAGTACACGGAAACCATTAACCATCAATTCTTTGATGGTCCACAGAGCTTCTTATCATCTGAGATTTTTGTATAGCATTAACATGCACTAAATACATCTTTAAACAGAGATCATATGTATATGTGTATATATGTATATATGAAAGTTTAGTAGTTATAGAAGATCAAAGTTTAATATTTTTTAAAGTTAAAAACACTACAAAACCTGAGAGATTGCAACTGAGAATGTCTATATTAAAGGTACATTAAAGGAAATTGTTTGAGATTGTGGGTGAAGAAAGGTGAGAATGTATAAGCCATCTTTCTCATGGTAGAAAGCTGTGCTTTTTAAAGAACTATTGGGAATCTTCAGTGGAAGATATGATACAGTTGACGTACCTTGAGTTTTCACAGTAAGACAAGGCAACAGCACAAACCACTTCATCAAAACTGACTTGTGACAGCTTGTTTTCCAAGTGGAAGTCCTTGCAGTGAGTGCTTTTTCATTTGTCTCACTGAATCCATCCTCCTACCCTAAAGAAATGAGCTAAAAATAACAGACTGTTTATAGGAGTTACATAGATTGTGGACAGTACGATTAGGAAATCTTAGTAGAGTCTCTTTACGTATTGGGCTGCCTCTGATGGCAGCTGCTTTGAAGACAAGTCATACTACACAGGCCTATTTAGTGAAAAAAGATGGCTAAAATGTTTTAGGGAGAAGGCGCTGAATCACTCCAAGCTACACTGACAGAATGCCTAAAAGCAGCAGCAGGTGACTTCCCCAAATAACCCCAGTCAGGTAGCAGCTGTGCTAGATGCACAAGTCTGGTATGTTATGCTGATAAATCAGGAATGCTTCCAACCCAGCCTATGATGCTGGACTGCTGGGAGATGAGACAAGAGCAGAGCTGCATCCCATGCCCAGCTGAAGCACAGGGAACTTCAATACAGAGATAAAGCAGTATTTAGAAGATTAACACCCTTTTTGTTTCTTTCGAGGGACTTCACCCTGTCCTACAGTGCTTGCAAATGGCACATATAAGATCTCCTTTCCTCTTCCATTTACACAAATCTTTCCATAGCAAGTCCCAAAACACATGATACTCTATGCTCTGCTGAACCCTTCAGCTGTAAAAGATCACTTCTATTAAATTTCTCCAGTGCTCCTCTGGAGTGTCTTCATAGCTTCTTGCTATTTCTCAACAAGCTGCTTTAGCTTTCTTTTAATAATCCTGTCAAATGTTGATGATAACAAACTCTGTTCCTCTCCTGCTGCTCCCAAAAAGCTTTTTGGAGTTCTAGTTTAGAAAGCTCATATGTGTGGGCCTTGGAGTGGAAAAGGGTTGGCAATAGGCAACACGCTTTTTCTCTTGACACAGAGAATTACCCTCTGCTAGGGCTGTAATTTATTGAGATGTCTTTCACTACCAGGTTTTATGGTGCAGAGTTACATCCTGCTCTTCCCACACAGCCATTCCCCCACATTGCACTTGTGAACCAGAAAGCCTTCTACTTACCTATTAGCAATAATTAAGCAGTGGTGTTTTGCAGATCCTATTCCTTAGCTTACTCTTTCATTTCCTCCTACTCAACATTATCACATTATGTTCCCTCTTCTTATCTGCTTTTCCTCTTCACAAAGCTCTATAAACAGCTGCAAAGGGGGAGGGACCACTATGCTCACGAAAACTCCACTTTGCAGAATGCTTCTGCCAGGTCCTACTGTCTGTCTTTTTCCAGGCATTTAGTACTTCAAGATTCAGCTTTGATTTTACATCTCTTCCTTTTGCATCCCCGACAACAAAGCCTACTGCCAGCTGAAGAACAGTAATCCACCTCTTCTTGTTACTGCCATGAGGAATGCATACGCCCTCTTTCTCTTTGTAGTGGGCTCCTTTTATTTTAACGGTAAGTGATCTTTTCTTTTGGATACACTTTGCAGAACAGCAATAGCTTGCGGGGCTTGGAAGTAGGACTGTGCTATAACCTCTCAGACAATTTGTAGCAATCACATTGGTAGGCTGCAGACTTTCAGAGAATGCATGAAATGGATTATTTTAGTGTTGTTTCTGGCTTGCTCGGTAACAGTAAATCCACTACGAGGGATATGGACAGACAGTAAGTTGGAGATAAAATAACAGAACAGTAGGAGATGACAATGATAATCACTAAATAATATCCCTTTAGATGCTCCCAGGATCATCTGTGATGGAAAAAGCAGGTACTGTGCTGAGGGTGAAAAAAAGACAAAATGAACCATAACCTGAACCATAAATAAGATAGAACTCATCCCTTTCCACTTACTGCCTCAAGTTCATATATTTTGCAAAGTTCATACTTCCTAATGGCTTGATTAGTATGTAAATAGTGTAAACTAAATATGGAAATAGATGCAAAAAAAAAAAAAGAAAAGCAAACATACATTAAGAACATTTTCTTTAGTCCACCAGGATTTCTTGCATATGTTAAAACATATGCTGAAGCCAACATGAACAGCCCGACAGCAACATGAAATAGTGCATTTGCCATGGGAGCTTCTTCCTATGGAGACTCCACTGAAGTGTTCAGAGTGAAACTGGCTGAAATTGAACCAAGACAAAAATCACATCTTTCCCATAATTACCTATTCATCCCACAGTTGTTTCAGTTTTTCAGTCACTGAGAGGCAACTTTAGAAAACATCTGCTTTGTAACAAATGAAGAGTGAGGGCCTACTTCAGATTCTTAGATTACCTGCTTTTAGACTCATCAGAATTTCCTTTTTTTTTTGCATTAATTGCAGTGTAGAAATTAAGGTAGTCTTTCAAATACAGTAAATTCACTACTGCTTCCATTGGAACAATCAGTGTTCTAAGAGGTTAAATAAATCTTTTTACTCAAAGAGTGTGCTGAGAAGTAACAGCATCACCAAGTAATTTCAGAGAAGATAACGGGATTCTCTTATCGCTGCTTCTCACTTAACTCTTAACTAATTACAGATGGGAACATGGTATGTCACCACTCTCCACATAAGTTACTTGGGAGAGAGGGAGGAACAAGAATGACAACATATTCTACAATTAGTTATTTCTAAACAAAAGCTATTTCAACATTTATTAAAATAACTGAAGTCAGGGAAACAAAGGAAACATGCCTCGTGTGATATGCTGCAGTTTAGACATGGTAACAGTGCACTTGCCTGCGTTTGTCAACATTGGTCCTTTTTCTGTTCTGTGGAAATCACTCCAACATTTTGTCTTTGCACTGAAAATAAACCACACAGGATGACTAGTTATTTCATTTTATACATTTAAATTAGACCATGCAAAAGAGAAAGCTTGCAGAGGGGAGTGAATGAAGTCTGTGGTTTTATTTGTTCTGCTGTGAAATTGGGTCTTTTTAATGGTCATACTCCTGCAGAGAAAACAAACTTACTGCAGAATGAGTTCTGCAAGTTACATGGCAATTTGCTCTCCTTGTCAAGGAACAGATGTGTAGCATGTTCAGTGAAGCTAAAACAATTTCCCCAGCTCAGGATCCATCCCAACGTGTTTTCTCTATTACTGCTTTCAGCACACAAAAAATACTCCACCCCCAGTTGAGGACCACTTCATCATTCTTGTTAAAATCCTTTGTCTAAAAGCATCAGTCTCCCCTCTGCAACATTTCTCTTTGGGAAAAAAACAGTTTGCAAGGGAAACTCTGCACTCCCATTTCTTCTAACTCAGAGGAAGGAGTTCCAAAGGCACGGCTGCTGATATCATGACATGTGTAAAGACGAACGTGAATGCCTGGCAATTTTGTTCTCATTAGGTGCCATCTGGTAAATATGTAGATTGGCAATGGAAAGTAAAAATTACACAGGAATGGCTCATTTTCACACATTATTTACAGAGAGATTTGCTCTAGAAACCTTTAATGCAGTGCCCTGATGACATCTAGTGGTGCTTAATACAGGCATGAGTGAGATGAGAGATTAGCCCTTTCCATCTGTATTTCTGATGACTGTTATTTAAAGGTTGGGACAGGATGGCAATTTTATAAAGAATTTTTCAGTACAGGGACCCCTTCCCTAGGATCAGATCATGTTTCTTAAAAGGATTCACTAACAAATAATTTGTTATAATTACGTCGAGGCCTGCATAAAGTTTATTGAGGGAGGCAGTACTTCGAGATCTGATCTCTTCAGACATACAGACCCCACAGTAGGGTCTGACTCACAGACCAGACAACTATGATTACTAAAACCAGGTTTTGGATAATAGGATTATTACAAATTCAGAATTACTTTTGTACAAACATTCTGCAGTCTCTACTCCTTCCTCCCTGATTAGCAAATCCCTCCATATGCTGAGATAGTTACAGAAAATACAGCATCACAGTGAAAACACATTCAACAATTCAAACAGCATCCAGTGACCACTATATGCAACAAACCAAATGACAGTGTATTTATATCTGAATGAAAGCCATCTGCTTATGTCACTTCCACATGCAACAGTAGGAAAGTTTGTTAAAAATGAAACCAAACCAAAATAACCTTAACCAAGATTCTCTCTTTACCTGTCACAAGGCTTCTCATCTATCCTTTTAAACACAGAACAACTCATTCCTAGAGAGCAGCACCATTTTCTTCACAATATCAAACATAGCTCTACCTTGATGGCAATACACAAGAAAAAACAGAATCTGGAGCTCAGCAAGGCTCAGTGCAGTTCGAGCTTGTTAAGCCTTTGAGTAGGCAGGCTAACATTTAGAATATATGTAATATAGAGTATCTCATGGTATTAGGGCTTTAATAATGGCTTGCAGTGAGGTACAAATCAAGCATGAATCAAAAATCAAACCTGACAAACACACAGAAGTATTCGTCCGAATTTGTTTTCCCAAATGGCTTGGGAAGTATTTGAGAAGCTGTTCTGAAGAACAATGTTAGGGTTAAGTATATGGCACAAAACTTGCGCTACCAATGCTATAGCATATGCTGGTCTTAAAAGAATTACTATGAGCCTGGTGTTTATCTCAACCTTTCCCCAAAGCTGTTCTTAGATACAAAAAAATCTGTTTGATGTTTCCTTCTTTGTCTCCCCACTTTCTTGCTGGATCAGAAACAAGAAGTTTGAATAGTATTTTTTTAACCTGAGTGGAATTCAGAAGTAACAAGTTCCCCCTTAAGGAACATACATCTCTGTTCACATGAAAACTAGGCACCTACAAGTGCACACGAACTTTGTGATCCTGGCCTTTTGTTGTCTGCTTTTCTCTGGATCTCATGGATATGCTACAGCACAAAAAAAAACAACCCTAGAACAAATTAATGCAGCACAAATTTTAAACACTTGCATGGCCAGTGGTTTTTTCTGTGTGGAACTGCTCCAGGGCATAAGGGAACAAATATGCTGTAGGGACACTACCCTCATTTCTGCAGTGTCTACTTTGGAGTTAGGTGCCCTTTCCTATGGTAGAATCATTCTATCAATTGGATTAGAATCTGTTTTCATTAACACCTATATCCATCACTGTCAGCTGAATGACACAACACAGAATTACATACAGCAGAATCTCTCTGGGTCAGTCCCTCTGGTCAATCAATTCTTTTGGCAGGATGTTACCAGGACCTTAGTCATCTGTATTATTATGTGGTCAATAGTGGTTTAAGAAGTCCACTAGAATGGCCTTTAAAAGCACAAGCAAGAAGATGATGGACAGATGCAATTAGTTACCTCTGAGGCTGTGCCACAAGCTGTTCTGCTCCATGGAGAAGGTGCAGGCTTGCTTGACTGTATCCTGGCGGTACTGTATTTTGCAGTCACTGAACTCCAGCTTTGGCCACCTAAGATTTACAGTATCTGTTCTAGTCCATTAATTGGGGTTTGTTTCCACATAAAATAAGGCTTACATATTGCCTTAGGTTTTAAAATAAAATAGTATCATCACTACTTACCAAAGAGCTCCCTATCATTAAAAATTCCTGCAGCCCTTGGTGCTGATCTTCTGGTTTTCCCTACATACACCAGCCTTTCAGCTTGTACATGTGCCTGCAACTCTGTCTCCTAAGACACTAAAGAGAGAAGTCACAGCTGGACTCCCTGCATTTGGATCACTGAAACATTCTTCTTCTTTTATTAAGAGGGTGGTCTGCTCCCAGTGCCTATTTCTGAACATACTCCCAAAAGTATCTATCAATTTGAGCTTCACATTTTACTGTGAAAAAAACCCCAAAGCATTCTCATTTATCTTCCTTTGATCTATGCTCTATGAAAGACAGCCAACTTCAGCAGAACTGGTGCAAGCACCATATCCTTCTGTTCACACAAGCCTAGAATCTTTAGACACATCAAAAGCCTGTCTTCATGAAATAATGAGGTCTGATGCACAGAAATTCTGTTATCCTTACATCATGTTCCTTGCTCTCCCTTCCATAACCCTGTTACATGCTGTTTGACAGGAAGCACCGCAGCAGACGCTGAAGAAAAGCTAATGAACCACCTACTGAGTCCTGACAGGTACAATAAATTAATCCGACCAGCTGTCAACTCATCCCAGTTGGTATCTATAGAACTGCAGGTTTCCCTGGCACAGCTCATCAGCGTGGTAAGTTCAAATTAGGCCACGCCTTTTGATTCATCACTACCTTCATAGCTTTCTAAGTGAAAGTCACACTGGTATTACTACGTCTGTGTTACTTTCTATTTTACGTAGTATCACATAGTAGGCAGGGCCATACACGCAGTTTGCTGTTTTTTATTACCTCAGAATGCAGCTACAACAGGATCAATCTAACAAATAAAAGACAGCAGCCAGATCTTCATCCAATAAAACTCCATCAACCAAAAAATCAACATCATTCCACTGACTGCAGTACAGCTTCAGTAAAATTACACCAGGTTAGGATCTGTCCTGGACATTGGATGCAATGCTAAACTGACTTCTGCTGCCTGCATCAGAGAAATGTGGTTGAATGGCCTGAAAACAAGCTACAAAGACAGATCAAAATCTCATGGCAGATCACGCATATCAGCAAAAAAGTGAAATGTAAAGAAAAAGCCATATTAGTCCCGTGTGGAATAGCTTAACATGGTTACAACAACCCTCACGTAAGCAACTCTTCATATTCAATAAAAATTACTTTAAAGGGCCTGAAAGACATTTTCAGTCATAAGGTTAGCATGTGTTTAACAGTTCTTTCAAGGTACAAAACATGCACCTCAATGCCAAGAGAGGTTTAGAATTAACTGCAGTGGGAACAAGATCCATCACATAAGTGGGAATAAAATAATTTCCTGAATCAGGGCTTTCAACTCTGCTGCTCATTCCCTGAATGAAAAAGAAGACAGAGATGACTGCCTCCCTGCCAGAATTTACGTGTGGGCCAGTGACCAGACTACTGCAAGCATTAAGAAACCTCTATAATTTACATTCTGAAATTCAAGAGGAAAAGAGAGAGGCACTGAGGGAACATAAGGGAACCTGTACAAACAGATGAGGTATCTTACACATGTGCGAGATGACTTATCCAGGATATAGTGTCATGCATACCAAGTGACTCTCAGACAAGTGCTCATTCTCCCCTGCAGAATTCTGCCTGGACACTACACTTGTGGGGTTACTGTTTATCATCAGCATGTGCACAATTCTTACAATCTTACCAGCAAAGAAATGCCTGTCTTCAAATACACTGGATGAAATCACACTGCACAGTTGGAAATATCCTGAAAAACCCATTAAATAAATCTTATTACTGCAATAAAGTGAAACATTTTAGAGAACAACTTTTCTCTCTCTTTTTCCCTGCAGAATGAACGGGAGCAGATCATGACTACAAATGTCTGGCTGAACCAGGTAACCAAGCCCACAGATCTTGAAACCACAAATGCAAATGCTTTCCCTCCATCACAGTGATTGCTTTGTTAGTGCTGGTATGGATACTCCCATCACAACTGTACAATTCTTCTCTTAGGAGTGGACCGATTATCGTTTGGCATGGAAGCCCTCTGACTATGAAGGAATAAAGAGGCTGAGAATACCTGCAAAACACATCTGGTTGCCAGACATTGTGCTTTACAATAAGTAAGTAAAACTTCTGTAGTTTATGCAGACAGTGAGCAAAATTTTAAGCGTGTATCAACAAACAAGGCTCAGAACCAATGAAGCAGGTCTGATAAAATTCTAAACCTGAATTTTGTAGCTTTTAAACAATATCAAGTGTATCTGACTGGGGTACTGGCCTCAAAGGTAATTTTAGTAGTATCAGGGCTTTGGTTAAAGAAATTCCAGCAGACCTGAAGCATGTCTGCAGCGTGAGCTCTTACACCACCCCAGGGTCTGTGACAGGGCTCACAACTGAGACACAGATCTGCATCAAACTAGACAACATGGAAAGCATGAATTGTAAGTACAAGGTGGTCATGGTTGCAAGAAGCCAAGACACCTGGAATTCTATCAGACAACAGGTTCTGAGCTAAATGTCCATCTCCTTCTTTCCCCACCTTCCACCACAGACTCGAGGATAAATCTGTTACAAAGTTCACATGTGCCAGAACAAAATAAGTTAATACTCATTTACAAAACCAAATAATGTTCTGTTTTCATAAAGCATTAAAAAAATCAATTATAAGAATAGCTTATAAATCTGTCAGCATTTGACCCTGTTGCCTTACAAATACTGAGAAAAAGAGAAGCTTGGTGCCAGACATATACTTCAGTTCTTCTTTCAGACAGACAGCTAATTGCCAGCTCTGTTTTGCTTTGTTTTGTTTTTAAGTCTCTATCAAAGCCTTGCAGTGGATATCAAGTCTTGGGGAAAAAAAAAATCATAACTTATAATACACTTTCATGACACTTTGAAAACCATTGAATCAAGGAACATACAGCAGTTTATGAACATATACAGATGGGGAAACCTAGGAAGTTTATATATAACTGAGTTAAGTCCTTGGAATCCTACTACTGGAAATCAGATTTGAGAAATACTTAAAACTATTGTATTAGTCACAAAATAATTCAGCCAGTGGATTAGGATGTACTCTGCCAGGTCAAATCTTATTCTGGCACATTGTGCCCCCACCCTCAGCTTCTTTCTTACTCCCCAAACAATACCATCTAATAGATTGTAAGAATGGAAAGAAACAGTTTTAAAAGGCTTCTTAAATGTCTGGGAACAAGGTTTTAGCCTCACTGTATTAGATTTTTACATTAGTACAAAACTTCAAATTAAAACTGTAGATAAAGGACAACCACCTCTAGCTTTCTGCTGCTGAACCACGTGTTTCATAGGCATCAGCCAGTTCAAGAAGGTGCAAAGGGAAAGAAGGTGAAAAGGAAAACACAAAGAGCACCCCCATGCACCACAGCTCTGGTTTTACGTAGCCTGTGCATAGGACTACAGAGGGCACTGAGACAGCACCAGCAGCCTGGACCCTGTCCCACAGCTGAGCAAGGGGCAGCCAGCAGAATCTACACATTCTCAGCCCAGGAGTCTACCGAGTACATTGTAGGGCATGGTGGTAAATCTAACACAGGGAGATAAAACCAAGTGAGAAATAAGAAACTATTTCATTACTAAAACCCAGCAGTTTTACTGGCAATGAACTAATGCCCCTTGTATGTTGTAGCTGCTCACTTCTGCATGTGGCTGTTTCCCTGACTACAGAAATTAGCTGCATGGGTCTCAGCTCAGTGCCAGGCACCAGGGTTTGCAACATGAGGCTTTTTCAGAACCACATATAACTGATCTGGAGAACAGCATGTGCCAAGCTTTGGATCCTCGCAGAACTTCCCTGCTTAGAAAGAAATCAACCTTAGAACTGAAATAGCTCTATTTTCCAAGATGCCTTTTCAATAAAAATGTGAGTCATTGGTCTTTTCAACAGGTCTTAAGGAGCACATTTCCACCTAAATAAAAGGGTGCTACTTAGCCATAGACACTTGAACTTCATTCGTTTACACTTCCCGTGAGTTTGGCCTTATGTTTTTGCAGATAATATACTGTCTTTAGGTTATGTGCATTTCTTCACATCTATATTTATCAAAAGGAGGCATGCGGGATGTGTCTAGTCCAGACTCTTTGCAGTCTAACAAAGAGGCTAACCCAGTTTTTAATAAAAGCAACTGATCAACACAGGAACAAGCCTTTGAATTTCCTCATCTGCCAAGGCAAATAGTCACTAACAGTTGTTCCTTCCAACTGTTGTATTTCCTTCTGGTAGCCTGATTGGCTGAGCTTGAAAGATGCTACATAGCTCACTTGAGCAGATACACTGAAACACTAAATCTAAGAAATATTCATCAGCAGCTGACCGCATTTCGACTCCAGGATACACCATAGATTAAACAGCCCTAAGTTGTTTGCCCAGAAACACTGGACAGGAGAAGATACAGACTAACTTATAAGGATCTCCCTGAATTAAAAGGCACAGCATACACAGAAGACTCTCCTGGTGGAAGTTCAGCAGTTGGACAAAATACAAAGCCAAGAACACTGTTGCCTATCTGTTCTGGTTTCGTAATAAGTAAACATTAACTGGAATGCCACAATAAATTAAAAACCATATAATTACATTTCCTCTGCCTACATTCTCCCTGCATTTCTAACTAATGCTGCTCATCCTTATTTCCTCACCCAAGTTATTTAGGAGTGTTGCTGTGTCCCAAATCAAAGGTACCTTCCATTCTCATGCTGGATGATCTCATTTTTACTCAGTCTTCACAGATGTAGTAAGCCTTAATTATGTTAACAAACATTTACAAAACACTTTGAATTTTTTGGATGGAAGAGAGATGCAGGTTTATTATTTAATAATAGTTTTCTAAAATAATTTTTTACATACTGGACCAAATATAAATTCTGATTGGGAGAAATGCATACCTTCATCTCCATATCAAGTTATAGCTCCCTACACACAGATTTCCAAATCAAAATATTCCTAGACTTTGATTCCAAAATCAACTGAGGTCCATAAGAATGTGTGGTTTGAACTATGTTATTCTTCTTAATGTTTTCCTATCTCCTCTCCTTTTCCTTTCCTCCTATTTCATTAGTGCGGATGGCACATACGAGGTTTCACTCTACACAAATGCACTTGTAAGGAATAACGGAAGCATTCGATGGTTGCCACCAGCTATTTACAAGAGTGCCTGCAAGATTGAAGTTAAGCATTTCCCATTTGATCAACAAAACTGCACATTAAAGTTCCGGTCTTGGACATATGATCATACAGAAATTGATATGGTGCTTAAAACTTCCATGGCAAGCATGGATGACTTTACGCCAAGTGGAGAGTGGGACATTGTAGCACTCCCAGGAAGAAGAACTGTAAATCCTTTGGACCCCAATTATGTTGATGTGACATATGACTTCATTATTAAAAGGAAACCTCTTTTTTACACTGTCAATCTTATCATCCCCTGTGTGCTAATTACATCCTTAGCCATCCTGGTGTTCTACTTGCCTTCAGACTGCGGTGAAAAAATGACCTTATGCATATCTGTGTTGCTTGCTTTGACTGTGTTCTTGCTGCTGATCTCCAAAATTGTCCCTCCGACATCTCTAGACGTTCCACTGATTGGGAAATACCTCATGTTTACAATGGTTCTGGTGACCTTCTCAATAGTTACCAGTGTCTGTGTACTCAATGTCCACCACAGATCTCCAAGTACTCACACGATGTCTCCTTGGGTAAAGCTGGTGTTCCTTGAAAGACTCCCAGCCTATCTGTTCATGAAGCGTCCAGAAAACAACTCTGCACGGCAAAAGCTGTGCAACTGCAAAAAGACAAAAGGGGAGAAGCCAGCTGACTTCTACAAGAACTCTACCTATTTTCTGAACACAGCCTATGCCAAAAAATACGACACGAAAATCACTGAGACTCTTGACAATGTCAGCACTCATCCAGAGTTTAGGTTAAGAACAGGCACCAAATTTTCTCCTGAAGTCCAAGAAGCAATTGATGGAGTCAGTTTTATAGCACAGCATATGAAAAGTGACGACAATGACCAGAGTGTAAGTAAAAAAAAGAGATCATCCCAGCCTTTCCAAACGTCATCTCTTGCCCTCCTCTGTAACATACTGTTCTTCAGAAAGCATATTTGAACTCCCTAGCTATTCTCAAGTTTTAAGAGAAACTGTAGCTATAGCTTATAAGAGGAAATAATTTTTGCCATTAGAAGAACTTAATGAATAGCAATTTGGTAAACCCCAATACACTCCTGGAAAGTAACATGGCTGTTTCTACCACAAGAGAACGTTGACTGCCCATTAAGTCATTAAATATCCTTGAAAAAGTTGTGCTGCCACATTCAAGTACTGTTTGGCAGGAAGTAAAATAATATTCAGTTTCAGGTCAGAAAAAGTGTTTTTCCCCCTTGTATTCAGTACGACTGTGACTCGACCCATGGGCAGGGCCTCTTAACCAGAAACACTCCACCTGCAGCTCAGGCATTTATTTACCTAACTGTGCATAGAAGGAGGAGTTAGTAAAATTGGTAAAATGCCTTTGCAAACACCCTCTCTGGGTTAAGACATCTATCCAAATGTGGCAAAACAATCGGTAGGATCGAAATCCTAATGCCAGCTGACCTGACACTTCTTTCGTTTGAGTAAATTACTAGTTATTGACTATGAGAAGTACTTTATCCAGGATGTGTTTAAGCAATGCTGCTCCTGCCCTGTTCACTTGCTCTACTCAGCCACTAGCTAGCTAGCCACTAGCTAGCACACTAAAGCTGATAGAAATACACTGTGAATAATGCTTGAGAAAACTCAGATGGTTTTGCTCAGTTTTGTTTAGACAAGCACCCACGCTTAGGAAAAATCATCCTCACACCTACCAGCGTTCTCTCTCTGACCCAGATCCCAGTGGGAATCTGGGTTCTCTGCTCTCATGCTCTTCCTCCCTCAGCCAAGAAATTACATGAAGTCTGGTTTCTGATCTTGCAGAAGTCCCTTGAGGAGCATGCTGCTGAGTAGTTCATGGTTTCTATTAACTGAAATTACTGTCAATATAAATAAAGAAGATCAGCTATTAACATTAGACATGAGCTTGTAAATACTGAAACTGAGTGAACAGAAATAGACACTTTATGGCAGAGAAAAAGGCTTCTAACAGCTCAGAAATTCTAGCAAGAATGTGTAGCACACTAAGCTACAAAGCTTCCACTTCCTACTAAGACAATTTTCAAGGATATTTTATACATTAAAAATTAATTGAATGTTTTTCACAGGCTTCTTTGATATTACATATCAATTTCCTTGATGCCTAATTTTAATCTCTACTTTCTTCCCTAATTATCACAGTGTGGTAGCAACTCTTCATGCACATTTACTGTGGTCTGATTTCAGCAACACACAATTCCCATTAGCATCAGTGGAAATCTAATATAAAACATGGGATAACTGACAAGCATGGTAAAGCCACTGAGATGACAATGTCCCATGTGGAACTAGAACCAGAGAGAGAGGAAAAAACAATAATTTCTGAGATGCAAATGGAGAGGGATATATTCCCCCTTTACAATAATAACCTGATAGTCACTTCAGTTTGAGAACAGAATCTAAGGCCATGACTTTCATAGTCAACATATGCAAGACAAAAAGGGATTTTAATAAAAGCAACAGTATTAATATGCATTAAGACCCTTGATTAAGATGACTGCTGCTAAGGGCAGAACTCTGAAGCTAACCTTGTCTAACAGCAGTAAACACCATCATTTTTGCCCACTGAGATTAATAGTATATGCAAACTAAAACTGAAGAAAAAAATCCTTAACTGGATTATACTGTGGGTCCTTCAGGACTAGCTCCCACCAGGCAGCCATGCTCAGTACCTGCTGTATCTAAGACATCTAAGAAGTACTTGCAGTATTTTCCTCCACTGCCCAGAACAGCGGTAGGAGAAAAATCTCTTCCCAAGCCTAAAATCAGTTTATTCCCTGAACCTCAAGATTTGTTTCCATTCATTTTCAGAAATGAAAACTTGGCATTAGCAAGAGGAAGAGCAAAAGAATATGACCAATTGCTAATACCTTTAACTGGCTTTTTCTTTCAGGTCATTGAAGATTGGAAGTATGTTGCCATGGTAGTGGACAGGCTGTTCCTCTGGATATTCGTCCTTGTTTGTGTCCTGGGGACTGTTGGATTATTTCTGCAGCCACTTTTTCAAAACCACACTACTGCCATGAACCCTTAGTTGTCATTTAAAATTGTCAGAACTTACACAGATGTTGGGTCTCATCCTGCTCTCAATTTCCATCTGCTAAACCCACAGAGATGCCAAGTGATTTGCTCTTACATCAGATTTACAGTAGGGAAATGGAAAGTAGAACTTGACTCATTGGGATAGGAAAAAAAAATCAAAATCAACAGAAAACTATTATTTTTTTCCAGTGAGCTCAGTACTTCTGATGACATCTTGGCCCTTTTTTCTTATTATTTGAAGTCTGAACATTACAGAGAAATGCTTTTACTGTACAATATGCCAACCTGGCTCACAAGGGTTACTATTAAATAAGTATTTTCTATACATTGCCTCAGGAAGGACATTTTCTTTCCTCAGAATACTGTAATTTCCCTGTTACAGAGAAGATATTGCTATGATGTTTATTTCCTTCAAATGCATCAAAGCTACTTTTGTCTGATTTATAATGAGCTTTACAAGTGGAACCACTGTTTATCTGCTGGAGTATGAATTTGAAAATGGAACTGAGAAACAGAGACCTACTTCTGAGGTAACCACTGTTAGGTTTCTCACATTGCCATCTCTGATAACTGACTGATCAACAGAGGCCAAATCAATATATGATAAACAAACATGTACATACTCTGCTTAGTGATGAAACTGAAATAAAATGTAAAATTTTCATTTATAGCAATTTAGTCCTCAAGTGTTATTGAAGCTTTAACAGCTCATGTAACTGGGGTTCATGTACACTTTTGTGAAGCTAAAAGCACAGGAAAGCATCTGGAGAAGACAACTGTGAAATGAGCAGAATGAGCAGAAGACACCTGCGAACAAGCAGACCTGCATGTTTTGCAGGGGTTTTGTTGGGATTTATGTATAATCCTCAACAAATTAGCTAGGAAAACACATAACACAAGTCTAGTCTTTTGCAGAGGACAGATCAAGGCCCTAGACTCCCATCACAGGACAATTCCAGCACACTTTGTCCTGCAGAAAGAGAGAGGGCTCCTGGCATTTTTCAAGCTAAAGCAATCTCAGCTGTTCCTCGGGGTGTTGTCAAAACACAACAATTTTATTACCAAAGAGGTACAACTAATGTTCAGTGAACAACCTGCTAAGCTCCACTACTGCTTATGAAGGGGATGTGAGGCTCTCCTGTCCCAGGGGAGGATTAGCTGACACCTAAACCTGCGTCCTTCCACAAGTCAGAGGGTCGTAACTAGATGACCTTAAGGTCCTTTCCAACCCCAACTATTCTATGATTCTATGACTCTGTAAGTCACAGATGAAGCCAGCTCCAACTCTACTTGCCCTCGTCAAAACCAAGCTACATCTCTACCTAGATCGCCATCTGCAGACAGCTACAGATAACTACATAGATTTTGACATGCCAAAAAAGCGACACCAACACTTTTCCAACTGTTGACAGCAACTCCACGACCTTTGCAGATTCCTGCGCTCAGCAAAGGTCCTGGTCCTGTCCAGGCGCTGAACTCCCAAACATTAACTGCTCTGGACATTTCCCAAGGTGATCGGTGTGTGGCATAAAGCTTAAATGGGCCAAACCTGCTTTCTCCAGCTCAAATGTCTTTTTCTCCCTCTTAAATCTATGGAGCAGAGCTATTTCTCTGCAGGCAACTGAAACAACAGTTGTGAGATGAGATGGGGCACAAGCAGCCCCCCAGGAGCAAAGGGGTGCCTTCACGCACACAGGAAGATGCTCCCCTATGTTAGGTTATATGCCGGGAGCTGACATAGCAGAGAGCATTACTGGCACACATGCACACACTGCCCCAGCTGCTTTTTCCATTCACATGGAAGCCAGAGAAGCTGCCAGCATTATGCAGACAATGTAAAGCTGAAGCCCCTTTAAATCCCACAATAAACCTGAACACTGAATCTGAAAGAGGCAGCACTGACTTTAAATACTTCTGTGAGCTACCTCACACCTCTGCAGGGCAGGAGGAAGAAGGACTCACCCAGCCAAGCAACCAAGAGCAAGTTAGCCACAGACCCCACATCTACCTGACTGACACTGGACCCATGCAAAGCAGAGACCCCTCTCTGCTCTTTTCACCCAGCACCAACAGCGCTTTTGGCTCTGTCCCACTCTTACCCTCCTACCAATCACCACTCACCCCAGTCCCTCCTTCTTCTTACCCTCTCCCTCACTACCTGAATGCAACTGAAATGAGGCCTCCAGTATTCCCATCTCACAGCCAGCCTTATCTTTATGAGCAGTAATGAGTGATGGCTCTTGGCTCTGTAGCTGCAGCCTTCAGCTGAATTATCCCCTGCACAGACAAGTTTCAGGACAGATTTGGCAGCTCGGCTAACAGGTAACACACAGCACGCTCAGATGGAGGCCTCAGACCTAACTAACCCAGAAAAAGCTTTCAAAAAGCACATCACTGTCCCCCATGAGATCCCTGCAGAACTAGAGCTCCTCATCCAGGGCTCTGGTGCTTTCCATCCACTGTGCCCACTTACTCCTTTTTCCACAATAAGCAATATGCTCTTCCCTAGTTATGTTCTTGGAAACCACCACTGTACTTTTTTTTCAAGTTTCCAGAAATAATTCCATCTATAGAAAACTTCAGAATGGAAAATTTCACCCAAAGTCCTCAGATTTGGAAAGCTTTGACCTCCTAAAATTGTGTTTTCAAAATAGGAAATGCTTTTTCTGCCTAACCCTCAGCAGCTCCACTTACATAATACCCAGCAGTGTTCCCAGTTTAACTGCGCAATGAATTGCAGGGCTTTCTGCTTGGGTTTTTTGGCAAAATCTCAAAAATAAAATATTTCTGAAGAAAACAAAACATTAAAAATGTCATTTGGTGGCTAAAATGAATGAGAGAATGACCTAGCACATAAAATAAAATAAATTCCAACATTTCCAATTTTCAGGTGGTTTACAAGAATGTTTTCCATTAAAATAAAAAAAAGAAGAATGAAAGTGGTCATTCAAAAAGTATTTTTTCACTAGAACTGTTTTTCAGTGGCAATGTGAAACCAGGCTTTGCTTTTCTACCTGAAGAAAAGCCTCGATTGGCTCCCTCCCCATTCCCTACCATTACAAACCTCTTCGAGTCTGACCAAAGCTGTCTTCCATCAGAACACACAGAAGTGTCACCACCACGACATACAGGTACCATCCGTGTCCAGGTGTGTTGATTTGGGACTGCTTCTGCACCCTTGCAGCCACTAGAAAGAAAAACAGTATTGGCTTTTTATAGCGGGAGCATCAACACCCCAAACAAAGGTGGCAAAATACTCGTTTCTTCATCACCTGAGTGGATTAAGATTTGATCCTAACAAAGCGAAACACCTCTAAAAGTGGCGTGTTTACTAAAAGGAAAAGGCTATGCAGTTTGTTACTGCAGATCTTCTTGGGTAGATTAGCTTCCCCCTGCCCACATGAATTCTTCTATGTGGTGATGCCATCTTATCACATCACTCTCCCCAGCCATAAAAATACATTCTACTACAAACCTAAGTGGATTTCACCAGGAGCAACAACATGAGATGTTAGACATAAAATATCTGCACATACGAACACCATTGAAAATCTCAGTAACATTGCAAGTAAATCTAAAATGCCTGTACATCTTGATGCAACAGCTCTTTGCTACCTTTGCAGATCAGGTGTCTTCAAGTTATTCAGTTTAAGCACTGGCTTTTGGGGAATATGGGTTATAATCCAATCTTTGAAACTTTAGCTCATTTCTAATTGGAACAAAAAAGAAACAAACAAAATCTCAGTTATAATGCTGCTTATACATAGACACCAAGAAGGCACCTCGCCTCTATGCCCTGGAAAGGCAAAAATATGTATCCACAAAGGGTTAAGCTAAAAGACCAAGCAGCCGAGTTCTCTGGAAAAAAGAAATAATAAATAAGTAAATCAAATGGACAGTAAAGGCTATTTCCTCCAAGCTAATAGAATTACAGAAATTATTGTAAGAGCATGTGTCTGGGGATGGAGTGAATGATGCTCTGAGAGATAGGGCAAACAGGATAAACAAGCTCTGCACCAAGAGCAGCTGAGCTGAACCCACTCCCAGTGCTGCCACTTGATACCGTGCCAAAAGGGGTCATCATTTATCCCTCCCTAATGGCAGGGAGTGAAGCACCTACTGGGTGCAGCCTCTGGTCCCACAGGGCTTCCCCCTGGTCATTTCTAAAAACTAAGGTGGAATCCCACATTCTTCTCTCCTTCCCTCCCCGCCCTTTCCCTCCACACAGACTGCCCAGATGTGTGCAACCACCACTGCATGAAGGAGCTTTCCATCACCTGATCGTTCAGTGTGGGGCAAAAAGTGACATAAAAGCTAACAAGGAAGCTGATGGGCACTTGGGGAATGAGCCACTGTACAAATCATGACTGTACAACTGAACTTCAAACTCAACTCCCCATTCTCTCCCATCTCCTCCCCCCTGAAAAATAAGGTTTTGTGGGATCAAGTTGGCATTCTACGCTTTTATTCCCCTTCCTAAATTTCTAATCCATCAAAATAGGATCAGTCCAAAGACAGTTATTCTCAAGAGTTTAGGCAAGTTTGATCTTGTACTCAAACCCCTGGCTCTTGACAGATCCCAGCTGGTATGTACATCGCTCTGGGCTTAGATTCTGTCAACAGTAGTACATGCCTTTAATTACTCCTGGGAGTATCACATCCTTTTTATACAATTATGCACGTAGCACATGCACTTGCAAGATGAGACACAGGCAAGGAAAAAAACCTCAACATTAACAGCATAATTGGAAATTCAGGTCCCATGATTGCAGTTCACTGCTAAATCACCATCCCTAATGTCAATACCCATTTCAGCACAATTCAATTATAAGGGTTTTATTAATTAAACTTCTCTTAGACTAGCATGAGCTTCTGCTAGAGAAGGATCCTGTATAGCAGCTGACTGGAAAAATCTTTAGCATTGTCAAATTACCAGGTTCATTTATGCACCAGTTTAAGAACTTCTTCCTATTATCCTTGCCAGAAGACTGCTCCTTGCCTACAATAACATCTGGTTTGCCTGCAATTTATTGGCAGTTTCCAATGATCTGACAGCCCGGGTATGTAGAAAGGGGGCAGCACAGCAAACCTAATCGGATCTCACTGCACAGAACTGCGCGCAGGGTCCTGCCGGCTGCTGCTTCCAGGCATTTCATGCATCAGAGTAGCAGAGCTCACTGTACCTCCCAAGCTCCGGCAATCCTAGTAGCTAAGCTCATCTTCAACAGCCTCTGTCGACAGGCAGTAACTCCTAACACCATGGAGAGCATGCAGGCTCTCCTGTTAACCGCTGCTGTTTGCTCTCTCTGTCAAGGTGAGTGATCCTCAATTTTGTTTACTTGGGGTTGGTGAAGGGGTGGGTGAAAAGGTGAACAGATGGCTTTAGTGCAAATGATTCTGAAGAACAGCTGGAGCTCCTCCCAAACCAATTGATACTTGTACAGAATCCCAGTACAGCTCTTTTTGTTACAGAGTTTGCTGTGGTTGGTGCAGTCTGGGGTTTTATTTTAATTTCTCCTTGTAAAGTAATTAAATAGTCCTGATTCAAAATGCCAACCAGGACACACAAAGCCATTTTAACATTATAAAAAGAAAGCACCTTACATATTAAGGTGTGGTTTTGCATGTTGTAGAGAAGACCACAAGAAACTGACAACATTAAACAGCATTAAGTCCATGCTGCAATCAGTGCACCTTCTCTCTGCAGATCTGGAAAACACCAAACCATTCAAATAAAGAACCAAAACCAAACATAAATGCCCTTCTCTTAGATACAGTGGGTGCTACATTTAATTAGAGTGCTGCAGACATGTAACAAGGCTGGTAATTTTGGACTGACTACAGTAAAGAGTCATTAAGATCAAGCTGTAAAATCATTTACCTAAAAGATTTGGGAGTATTTATTCCAGGAAATATTGATCTGAGAGGTACAAGATACCCACAGATAATAAGGGCAAGGTTAGCAGCTAAAAAGTATAAGATAATTGTTTTCATTTTTTAGTTAACAAGTTGGCTTGAATGATTTCACTGATCTGAAAACAAAATTGCCCTCCAAATGAACAAGAGAAGGGGAAAGGGAACAAAGAAATAGAGACAAGAAAGAGCTTTCACCTGAATACAGTTGCACACAAGGAGGACCCTGTTGTTTCAGGGAGAAGGGGGATCGTATAAAGTAACATCTGTCTTGTGGAACACCACAGATCAGTCACCTGCAGGCGCTCCTGCCTCTCAATCTCTTTCTCTTCTGAAAACCAACTGTCTGGAAAAATGTAAATGTGCCCTTGCAAATATCTGTAGATTTATATTTGTGTTTCAAATGGACTGCAGAGTATGTTCAGCAGACTTCAGTTCAGTGCTTCTTCTGAACTGGCATAGTGTCATCCATAAATGACAAATGGGCTTTTCATTAGTTTGTTTTTCATTTGGAGTGCTTGAGGGTGTGTTCAGGAGAGGATTTAAAAGAGAAACCCCTAAAAATGGCTTTTAAATAGTGTGCAGCTGTCAGGATGGTTATTGCCTAGCTACCTATTGCTAGAGAATAAAAAGGCGGTGTGAAAAACAAGCTCCAAAACAGCAGAAAGACTTTGTTGGTTAAAAATTTCAGCTCACAGCTTTTCTGTTGGCCACAGGACTCCAAGAACAGCAGTTTTCAGTGGCAAAATGGACAACAGGAATATATTATAAATAAAAATATGAATAATAAATGCATAATCAGCACATTTCTTTGAATGTGCTGAAAAGCCTTTGAATATAGTGCTTAATCAATTTTTAATCCCCCTTTTTTTCCATATTCCAACAAGCAGGCTTCTGTATCACTCTAACACGCAATCCTGGCTCAGGCTGGAAAGCAAGAGTTCTCATTTCCTGGGAATCCTATTGCAAAACACTCCACAGCTCACAAGCAGCCTAGTCTATCAGGTCACACTACTCCCCTCCTCTGCTCCACAGCCCTGCAGCTTTGGCAGGTCTAGGGCCCTAGGCCTTTGAGGAGAAAGGGCTTTTGCATCTCCACTTCTCTAGTAACACCCTCTAACTAGTTTTTGAACCCCACTGCAGAGATACACAGGAGAAAAACTCTGTCATAGCATTGCCACTCATTGCTTTCCTTCTCCCAGCCTAAGCAAATGCCAACCATGACACACTCCTGCCTGCTTTGGCGGGGCTTGGCCTTTCCTCAAGTACCACACCATGCCAAGCAGCCAATACCCAGCCACACAGGTACCAGCCACGGCTTCCCCGCTCCGGCCGAGCCTCCCCACACGGGGGGCCGCGCACTGCCGCCTCGGCGCTCACTCCGCGGTGCCCTCCGCAGGCTGCGGCGGCTCCGAGGCCGAACACCGGCTCTACGCAGCCCTCTTCGAGAACTACAATCAGTTCGTCCGGCCCGTCAAGAACGTCTCGGACGCCGTCATCATCCAGTTCGAGGTGTCCATGTCCCAGCTGGTGAAAGTGGTGAGTACCCGCCCCACCGGGGCAAGGCCGCTGGCGGCGGCAGGGACGGCGCCTCAGCTGACACACCTCTCTTTTCCAGGATGAAGTCAATCAGATCATGGAAACCAACCTGTGGCTGAAGCACGTAAGTACAGCTCACCGGCAGCCCCGACGGCGCCGACCCACCGCCAGGCGGGACGCCCGCGGTCCCCACCGCGTCCCCCCAGCGCCGCCACGCGGCGGGAATGCCGCCGCCACGCACTGCCCGGCGCGCTGCTGCCCCCCAGCGGCCGCCGAGCGCTGAGGGAGGCCCCGCGCCGGTCCCCCCGCGCCGCCAGTCCGGGGCCTGTGCCGCTTTCGGGAAGCGAAAGCAAACCAAAAACGCTGACTTCACTCAAAAAGGTCTTTATGGGTTAAATACGCAATTACTCACTGTTGCAATCAGCTTAATCGCCATCTTAACTCCTGCCTTCAGCTTAATATCCAACTTCGTTGAACTGGGGTTTAACGGGCCCTAATGAAGACAACTGTCGCTTAATGGAGCAATGACACCTCCAGCTCTTTCTCCGCCTGCTACCCAGGGTCCTTCACGCAGTGCACACACCTGGGTGTGAAACACCCCATGTTCTGACCACCTCACACATACCTGTCTTTTTGAGACCTCAGTTAGTATTAAAGTCCTACACTCTCAGGCAAAAGAGGGCCTTACTCCATCTTTCACCTTATTTCAGCTATCGAGTAGACATTCCTGGCACGCACAGTTACATGTCTGAGCCATGTCTAGACCAATAGGCCCATCCACAATCTCCATGTGAATAAACACCAGACATATGTTTAATACAGAAACATCAAATCATTGTAGCATCCAAAATAAAACAACTCCAGAAGCGATATGCCAGCTCTTGGTTTGAGTCTAGCCCATTGAAACCTAACACAGACTTGTTTCTTCTATAATTAGATCTGGAATGACTACAGGCTTCGGTGGAATCCAGCAGACTATGGAGGCGCTGAATTCATCCGAGTACCATCTGGCCAGATCTGGAAGCCAGATATTGTTTTATATAACAAGTAAGACTCTTGCGTATTTATCGTCATAATTTGGGAAGATGAGGGGTGATGTTATGACTTTAAAATCAGCAGCACATTCACTGGATGAACTAAAAAGCATGGTTAGCACCCATGTCCCCCATCACTCTATTGCTGTGCTCACCTCTGCGTCATCCCCATCAGCACCCCTGGTCAGGAGCCAGCTGCTCACCTGGAGCTGCAGGCTGCAGGCCAGAGCAACCTTTCCTTTTCCCCTTCACAAGCACCCATTTTTATTATTATTTTATTGCTGTCTACAGAGGAGCTGACCAGAAATTCCCTTAGACTGGAGAGTTCTTGTCTGGGACTCAGACCTTCAACTGAAAACCCCTGCAAATTCTAGCTTTTAAACTCCCAATTTGACACCTTTACAATAATAGTATTGACACACAAAGGCCACAGGTGACATTTACTTTGGATGTCAGTTTCTGAAACCTTGAGAAGCCAGACTATAACTAAATGGATCCCTCTGCTAAGTGTCATGGTTTAAGCACCATGACAGTAGGGAAGCAGTGCTCAGGCAATGGATTTAGCTACGCACATCCAAAACTGAGGTCTGTGGAAAACCAGGGATGACACTTCTTTTCTAACTATGGCCTTAAAACATTAAATTACTTTTTAGTTTTAGTTTGTCATATAAATGACTGAAATTGTCACACAGATCTAAGATCCACATGGTCAGGATAGCAATGTGGCACTTAAAAAAACCCCTCACCAAACACACTCCTTATGCAAAGATGCACCCCAACCCTAATCCCTCTTTCCATAATTACTACCTGCAACTGTCTACAGAAAAGGTGGAAATAATAGTACTGCAGCTATCCTCTGATCAGCCCTTTGCTCTGATGTGCTGTGAGAATAGAATAGAGTAGAGTAGAATAGAATAGGTGATGGCCACTGACTCAGTCCTGCACATGGAATACAGTTCCATGTCAAAGTGTACTTACTGACTTTCCCAAAACAGATTACAGAGTTAGTGCGTATGATCTGAATGTATGAAACTACCAGAGTAGCTGCATTCTAATTGTTGTTGTTTCTATTTGCTTCACAGTGCAGTTGGGGATTTCCAGGTTGATGACAAGACAAAGGCCCTATTAAAATACACAGGTGATGTGACCTGGATCCCTCCAGCTATATTTAAAAGCTCATGTAAAATAGATGTAACCTACTTCCCATTTGACTATCAGAACTGCACCATGAAGTTTGGTTCCTGGTCTTATGATAAAGCCAAAATTGACTTAGCTTTGATCGGCTCTACAATGAACCTGAAAGATTACTGGGAGAGTGGAGAATGGGCTATTATTAAAGCTCCTGGCTATAAGCATGACATCAAATACAACTGCTGTGAAGAGATATATCCAGACATCACATATTCTCTTTACATTAGGCGTTTACCTTTATTCTACACTATCAATATGATTATTCCATGCCTGCTGATTTCTTTTCTGACTGTGTTAGTTTTCTACTTGCCTTCAGACTGTGGTGAGAAGGTGACACTCTGCATATCAGTCCTTCTATCTTTAACAGTGTTCCTTCTTGTTATCACAGAAACCATACCTTCTACTTCCCTGGTAATTCCACTTATTGGGGAATACCTCCTTTTCACCATGATATTTGTAACTCTATCTATCGTCATTACAGTCTTTGTACTTAACGTGCACTACAGGACACCCAAGACACACACAATGCCCGTGTGGGTGAGAACCATTTTCTTGAACTTACTTCCCAGGATCATGTTTATGACAAGGCCTGCCAGTGATGATGACAATAATCAGAAGCCAAAACCATTTTTCACTTCTGAGTTTTCAAACTTAAATTGCTTCAACAGTTCTGAAACCAAATGCTGCAAAGATGGCTTTGTATGTCAAGACATGGCATGCAGCTGTTGTCAGTACCAGCGAATGAAGTTCTCTGACTTCAGTGGCAATCTCACAAGAAGTTCAAGTTCTGAGTCTGTAGATCCTCTGTTTTCATTTTCAGTTCTGTCACCGGAAATGAGAGATGCTATTGAAAGTGTTAAATATATTGCAGAAAATATGAAAACGCAGAATGAAGCAAAAGAGGTAAGAACATATTTTACTGTTACTCAAACTGCAGACACCACTTGCCATTAGTGTTTTGTAAGAAAGAGATCTCAAACTCCCCACAACACATGCACCCCCAAGAAAAAAAAGGACACCACAGACCATTATTTTATACACCTACCCAAGCTGTATGACAAACGTGCAGTTTTGAATGTAAATCACTTTGGGGAGCAGCTCCATTGCACACATTCTCTTTATTGACAACACACATACTGAGTGAGTCATGTCGAGGTAACCACCATACTTGAGTATCTGTCCTATGAGACTTAGGGTGAGGATTTTCCAAGTTACAATCTTAAGAGTGGAATTTGCTTACTATGGTCTTTAGAAAGTTACATTCTCCCTTCCAGAGCTTACCAGCAATAACAAAGAACTTAAGAATGAACGTCCTTCGCAGTGACATACTGTGCTGCTGCAGCAGAGAAAGGTGCTGTAGCTAAATGAGACAACCGCTGCAAGACAAGGACCATGCTCTCTCATAAAACTGTGTCTTAAGGCAATGAAAACAAAGTTTTCTTTCTATCACACTCCTCAAACATATTAAGAGCAGTAGCCACACCACCACAGTCATCACTCAATTTCAATCTTACATGCTATGGCATTTAAAGTTAGAGTAAAGTTGCTTCGTTTATGCCAAAAGCTGAACTTCAGAATAAGTGGGCATAGAAAATACGGGGCTGGTTTAGTTGAGCTTTTTTAAAGTATGCCTTAACAAACAAGTTCTAAGTTAAAAAGCACAACATTTCAAAACCAATAAATTTATTATCCATAGATAAGCCTTGCTGAAGAAAAATAAAGTAAAAATTGAAACTGTAATCTCAAGAGTAACCCCAATGATCACGTAACGTTGTTACTATTAATATACAATTATAATATTCTAGTGTCCCTCCTGTTACAATGCCCACTGTAAAAAAAAAAAAAAACAGAAAAAAGAGAGAAATCTGGGTTTTGGAAACTTGGTTGCCTCCCTACATGGGAGCTAAAGAGATCGATTTTACATCATGCATGATAACAATCAAATTTCAGCACTACAACTAATTATATACCCATTAACCTTTGTCTTTTTATCACCAAAGACCGGTAGAAGCAGCCTCTTTACTTCAGTAGAATTTTCTGGGCAAACCTGATCACCTAAGAATGTAAAGTTTTCGCTTTCCTTTTTGGCATACATAGAGAAGTCGTATCTTATGAAGTCCAGCGTCTTAGCGAGTAGCTTTTTGTACATGAAGAAGTAGCTTTTGGCTTTGCCACAAATAGCACATCCAAATAAAGCTTCTTCAAGATTAGTTAATTTGTCAATGAAAACAGATATATGCAAGTTGCACATATATGAAAGACATCTACATAGGGAAAAAACACATGTTTCCTTCCTAAGATGGTATCAACTGCTGATGCAAGTTATTGATCTAATAAACATGCCCACTTGTTATTCCATTTATTTTTCAGATTCAGGATGACTGGAAATACGTTGCCATGGTAATTGATCGTATTTTTCTGTGGGTTTTCATCCTGGTATGTATTCTAGGAACAGCAGGATTGTTTTTACAACCTTTGATGACTGGAGATGAAATGTAAAGATTAAATAGAGCATTGTGACATCAAATAAAACTTTCGCTGACCAACTCTGCACCCCCACCACAGCACCCGATGTCTCTTCTGTGTTGCAGAATAAGGATCTCTCTTGGCCTCAACTTTGCTTGACCAAGAAGGCTTTGTTAAAAACGTGAAAACATGAAAAAAGAAAACATTTTAAACCTTTAAGACAGCTAATCTCAAAGTAATACAAGCTATGCTTGACAGCTGCTTCTTGCAGTAACTGGAAAAGATGCAAGCAGTACACCAAACATTCATAGGAATGGTTTAAGAAGAGGGTTGATAAAGAAACTGAAAATTACATGAATATTTGAAAGTCAAGACAGGTTGAAGGCTAGTGGATTTGTTTCCGCAAGTCTGGTGCCAAGTGTCTCCAGAGTATGACAGGATCTTCTGGAATTAAGTTCAGACTGAATTCAATGAATGCCCTCATGAGGACGATATGTTTTAGGAAGCATGCATACCAAATTGAGAGAATGCAGACATTGCCACCTGGTGTATAAACTGAATCAAACAGTGGGAGGAAAGGACCAAGAGCAGGTTTATTACAAAAGGAAAACAAATAGGTAAATCATAGATGGTAGTAATAAAGCAGCCAGAATGTAAAGTCTGTGCATTCATGCATTTCAGTGTTTGAGAAGGCTGCCAGAAAAAACAAGCTATTCAAACCTAATAATGTTTAAAACTATGTACAAGACACACACTAAGATGCAGCGTGCACATTATGCAAAGGATCAAAATATTTTGACAGGAGAGTTTGGATGCAGAAGCATCCTTCTATAGCGAAGTATTCTATGACAAGGGAAAGCAGGTAGCTGCACAATAGTCCTGTAAAGCATGCAAAAATTGCTTCTTAGGCATACTTTGGTTTTAAAATCAGTAACTGCAGATAATTTAAGAGCATGAATAAAGAATGCAAGCAAATACTGCAACGAGAAAATGTTTTGTGAGAATATGAACCATTGTCTCTGTACCAAACTGGAAGCTTTTTGGAAATACAGTGTATCAAGTGGTGTAACAGTGATGAAAATAAAGAGAATCAAACAGTTGAAAATTGTGCATTTTTTCTTTTTTCATTTATTTTGACCACATAACAAAGCTGTATAAGACAGCATAAGCTACAGTTCAACACATTCAGAAACAAGTTACAAAAGAAAAGGTCCATGCTTCTGAGTCTATTAAAAGTATTTTGTTTCAGGCACACCTGATAAACTGAAGACCCTAAGAATTCTAGTGTCACATACTTAGCTGTATTTCTCATGATCAGATTGTAGAAGTGACTAAAAGAAATTAATGCATTTGTGAAACTGTGAGTTACTAGTATAAAGACTGGGACTCCTTTGGCCAATATACTGCCCATCGCCTCATGA
This sequence comes from Psittacus erithacus, assembly GCA_009867235.2. Classification (NCBI taxonomy): domain Eukaryota; kingdom Metazoa; phylum Chordata; class Aves; order Psittaciformes; family Psittacidae; genus Psittacus; species Psittacus erithacus. The sequence continues at coordinate 95,690 of WYDI02022095.1, read as the reverse complement.
TGTAAGTAAGTGGGCTGTCTACAGACATTTTTCGAGAGGAGGAAAGACATGAGTTGGGGAGTTCAAGAAAATAACAGATCTAATTAATCTCCAGGTTTATTTACTTTGCTTTCTGTTCAGGTAAAGGTAAAATTCAGCAATTCAAACCCAAGGAGGACTATAAAAAGTAATTTAGCATTTGAAGAGGAAAGAAGATATCTAACGTATTTTTGCAACTTCCACGCAGAGAAAGCCAATGATGCATTGTTTAATCTTAGTAATCCTGAGAAAGTTAAAATTATATTAATGGATTAAATCAGATGACTTTTGCAAGATCATGTTTGAAATTAATTATGATGGGCATAGAGGAAATACGGATATCCAATGCTAGATGTAATTGTATAACTGAAGAGGAAGGAGCGACTCTTTATAATCAGAATTATAAACTGGCATATTTTAAGGCCTGTGAGCCTTTAAAAGCTACACAAACCCTACAGAATGTCCTACAGGCAGAAACAATTTGAAATAAATATTCAATAATCTATAAGTTATGCAATCAGTATTATGAACAGTACAGTGCCGAATGGCACTATTCTTAAAGAGATAGGGGAAATACTTAAGCATTTTCCATATTCATAACTTACATTATCCAAGATACCACAATTTACATTAGATTTCTAATCTAAATATGTTAATGTAGAAATCTAAGCAAACAAAAATAAAAACTGCCGAAGACTTGCTCCAGCTTGGCATTACTGCACTAGCTCTGCAGGATGCAACACTATGAAGTGCACTGACAAAACTCTGGTGAAGGAGGGCTCCCATCAATTTTAGTGTCTCTTCCAGAAATAAAGCTTTTAAGAAAGGCAGCATCATAATGCATTTAAAATCAGTATTCAAAGAATATATCTTAATGGATTAAAAGTTACAAGTTAGCTTTCAACACTTTCAGAAAAAAGCATGGAAAGATGCAAGTCCTCATTGTTTAGAGTTACATGTGGTTCTATAATGGAGAGAACCAATTAAAAGGTAAATTTCTAAGTTCAGTTTAACAACTGTGTGAAATATCAATCATTTCAATTTGGTTACATAGCATAGTCAATTTCAACCCATTTCCTTCAGAAGGGCATTCCCCATATTTCTTCTAATTGTGCTTAAAAACTTAATTCTGAGAAACACACAAAGGCAGGAAATGATTAACCCGTTTTCAACTAACATGTTGTATCATATCCTTCATCAAGAATAAATATATCTGAATGTTCTGGTCCATTAGAATACCTGTGCAACTTGGGAACTCATTTAATTGTGTTTGTATTCCTCTCCATAACTGACACAGAGATATCGATATACCTGTATCCTGCAGGCATTTTAATAAAGTTTACTATATTAAATGCTCATGTCAGCATAATAAAATTAAGGAGGATTGAAATTTAGCTGCAAATTCCATAGAATTTATAAAGGCAAAACATAGCCAGATTGCTACTTTTACTGATATGCTGAATATAAAGGAAATTTTATTGGTACTATTATTATTTTGAATTTACTCTGTATAAACCTTATACTTTTACAACACATTCAAGAGAGCTGCTAAAAATTCTCTTTTGCATACTGTACGAAATTAAAATAAGCAACTCTACTGAGTTAATATCTGCAAATGGTTAATATTCACTATAACAATTTCTACAATAATTTAACAATTGGACTCTAGCAATCATCAATAAAACATTTTAAATTCTTCTATCTTGCAGTAGGTGTCCATGTATGCTTTTCTGACATATCATACATGCAAGGGCTTGAGAAGATCCTTCCAATTCTGACCTGATTTAAAGGTAACTTAGTAGATTGGCAATAAGTAAATTGACTTCTATGTGTCCTAGGGATGCCATGCTTTAAACTAAACATAATTTTCTGGGTTCGGATTTTTTTGTTACTCAATCAGAAACATGCCTACGAAGAACATGCATAGAAATAGAGCTACTGCAAAACTCCTGAGCCATATTAGCAGAAGACAAATCCAAAACTATTTTATGCATTTGTACTGCCTATATTTGTAGGTACTATTATACTTGCCCATTTATGAATAACAGGAATAAATAACACAAGTGATCCAATTATTGAAACCAAAAGAAAAGTCCATAAGAACATTTGATCAAGCACCTGAGCAATAAATTTCCAGTCTTCAACAACCTAAAAAACAAAGAACATGAGAGTTGGGTCAGTATGTGCAAGGAAAAGATACAGTACCAAACCCTGCAATTCTTGATCACATTTTTCCAACCATGTCCATTGGTAACCTATGGTAGTAACTTTTTATAACAACTCTATAAGCTAAAACAGGACCAAATTTCCGTCTATGAAAATGGGTACGTTATACAAACCAGCACTAGATTTTAACACAGAAACTGACCCTGGACAAGCACTGAACATTCTCAGCTACAGAGAGATGAAATTGGCATGCAATTTTCTAGCATACTGCAGGATTTAGGATTCCTGCCACAGCCTCATCATAAAGCAGAATTCCCAGGCAGAATCTAGAAGCAAAAGTTGTATAAAAATAAACAGCCAAACAAAAGAAGCAAACACACACAAAACACACCACCCAAACTTTCTGTACTCACTGTACTTTCAATTGGATTATTCATACACATACAAAGTTTTGCAAGTACAGCAGAAATAATTGTGCAAGCAAATTACAACCCTGCCAAACAATTGTATTTGACTTGAACTGGACCTATCCACATTTCCTAAGACTTCTGCTTCCTAAGAAGCTAGGCTACAACAGCACTAGATATGTAGTTTTTATTAACAACTTTTTCAATTAAGTCCTGCATTCTCTGGAGCCCAAATAATAAATTACAAGTGTATTCCCCGTTAGCTGTATATTAATTTTTGAGGTTTAGAGTCACCACGTTACACCTGAAAAACAAAAAAACTTATCACCTCTCTAGTCACTCACAGTCAAATAACATGAGTTCAGTAAGAAAAAGGAAACCCACTCTTACTTTACATTAAATTATATATTTAATATCAAACTATTCTATTTATGTTGCTTATACAGTGCAGGGGTATTAAAAGCTGGTTTAGCAGTACAATAGATAGATTTATTAAAAAACTAGGCTGAATACCTTGTGATAATGTCAGAATTGAGTCATGAGAAGGTATATTAGAAGAGTTAGCTTATTCGTACGCTAGCACGTAAGAACATGTTCCTGGCAGCCAGCAACTTTTGAAGAGTGTCATTTCTATATAGACCAAAAGAATCTTCAGAAACAGATAGTGTTATCATGAGACCACACAACAAACGTGTCTACTTCCACACAAGCCTGAAAATAGCATTTGTCTTTGATATACCAACAGTGTTAGCTTAAAAAACTGAGAACGAAAACAGATTCCTAACGCTCTTACCCAAATGGCATAAATGTCCATTAAGGAGAGGTCAGAGTACAAATGTACAGACTAAAAAAAAGCCTTTGACACCTTTCAATTTAACGTGGAGACAAATAATAAGATTAGAAGAGAACACTCAAGAATTCATCTAGTCCATGTGTGATCTCAGCACAAAATGATCAACGTACAGCTGCAGCTTGTATTTAAACTAATATAAGCTAGGGCATTAAAAACTAGTTTTATTTGGAATTGAAAGCTGCCAAATAATGCTTTGCAATATTTTAAAGCAAATACATTTGCAGACAGCCTTCAGGTACTTCAGGTACAATAAAAAATACCTACTTCTCTCATCACTAAAATATCCCACAGCACTGTAGGTAACAGTTACGGTACCTGCTCTTGTAACAGACAGGTATCTCTGACAATGTGCAACTAACAACATGAACTGCAGAAGAAAGCAAAAAACCCTAAAGAACCCAAGGACTGTATTGTACCAGCCCAATATCTATAAGAATTCTCAGTATTGTACCATACTTGTACTTCCACACTTGTACTGTCTGGAAATAATTACACAACTTCCAGAGAAATACAAACACTGGGAATCCCATAGCAGATATTTAATAGGCAACCTCATAGTAAACCATTACTTGCTTTTCTAATTTCCAGTTTAAAAAAAGAATTAAAAAAATAATAAAAAAATCGGTGTAATGTGACTAATACACCCACCTCACGGACTTCATTCTCCTTCATAACATGTCTTCTAATATAGCGGATAGAATCTAGAGCTGCTTCCAAGGTATTCCTAGAAGGTTCTGATCCATTCATATTTTCTGTTTCCTCCTTCTGAGGAAAGTATCTATCCACATGACTTCTCATGCAAAGCAGCTTGGGAAGTCTGTGAAGAAATATCTTGCGAACCCAAGGTGCCATAGCGTTGTGTGTAGATGAAGAGCGATGATGGATATTGATAGCAAATACAGTTATCACAATGGACAATGTCACAAATATCATCGTAAACACCAAGTATTCTCCTATAAGTGGAATAACTTTAGAAGATGATGGAATAATCTCTTCAATAACAAGAAGAAACACAGTTAAAGATACCAGTACAGAAGTGCAAAGAGAAATCTTTTCACCTTCATTTGAAGGAAGATAGAAGACAAGGACAGTTAGAAATGAAAGGCCAATACAAGGAATAATGAGAAACAATGTGTAAAAAAGCGGCAAACGTCTAATTATGAATGAATATGTAACAAAAGGATACCAGCAGCATCCATCAGTCCTATTTCCTTTGCTCCCTGTTGCAGTCACTATTTCCCATTCTCCATTATCAAAAAAGTCTCTTTTGTCTACATCATAATCTTCAAGAATTAGATCAACTTGTGAACCGTCGTAAGTCCAGGAGCCAAACTTCATAGAGCAGTTCTGGAGGTCGAAGGGGAAGAAGGTTACATCAATAGTACAAGAACTTTTGTAGTTTGCTGGTGGAGTCCAAGCAATGGTGCCATCATATTTCACCACAGTTTTTGTAGATGTTCCCTCAAAACGTCCATCTGCACTGAAAGAAGAGAGATAGATGCATGCAGTTAGTTTGGGCAGGGTGTATGGGTGGTGTGTTTTTAAATAAGAAAATATGGTTTTGTTATTGTCATTTCAGCTGTTTATCCCTTCTCCCTCTCCATAGCCAACATTCTGTATGTGTACATAGTTTACAAACAACCAACTTCAGGAGAGTGAAGAATGCTTTCAAGTCATGAAAAGATCTGTGTAACTTTCTGGGGTCCCAATGACTTATGAAAGGATTGTAAAAATCCTGATCTCTAGCAGCATGACCAAACTCCGGTCTCTACTGGGAATACAGCACAAAGACTTCTCAATTTGGCCAAATGGTAATTATTGAACAAAAAAAAGTTCCCAGAACAGGTAAAATAACACGTGTGCCACCTCCAACTTGAATTTACTACCACACAATTGCTTCAACAGCCTTTTCTCCTGCCTTACCAATCATGAAATATAAAAGCACTGTATATGCACCACAGCTGAGCAGAAAGGTAATTCACAAGTTATTGCTTCTAAAAATCTGTTAAGTCTCAAAGAAAAAAAAACCCAAACCCTTACAGCTGACTGTACCTCATTCTAAATCCATCGTAAATATGACTTACAACAGCAGGAATTAGTTGCTTTCCTCCCACCAGTCTACACTATTAGTTTGTAACCAGCATGGTGCGAGACATGGTTTTTCAATTAAAAGAGTTTGCATGAAGAAGTAGAAACAAACTTTTCAGAGACTAGAAAATCCATACAGAAGCAAAGCAAAATATTTAACATGACAACCAAATCCATTTGCAGAGACAAATTCTTCCACACATTCTTAGCTCTACTGAACACTTAGCCCTACCCTTATCTACCCAATGAACCTCCTAGAAGCAGCTTGGACAGTAAAGTTAGAAGTAAATGCATTTTGTATGAAATGTATTTTATATGAACAGATAGAAGTCCTACTTGTCATACAACACGATGTCTGGAATCCAAATAGAATCTGATGGGACACGAATAGATGTTATTCCAGCATAGTCTTCAGGATTCCACCTTAATCTTACATCTATCCATTCCTGTGGGTATAAAAGACATAACGATTATTATTTTTGTGAAGTGGGTTTAAGCAGGGCAGGACTGGATGAAGATACACACAAATGCAATTAAAACCAGATCAAACTGGCTTCTAAAATTTGCATAGCACAGTGAATTTGCTGAGCAGACAGCTATTTACTTCATCCACTATTTGTCTTCTGTTGCAACAGCCACTTGATGGTATTTTTGTACCAAATTTAGGACATTAAAATCTTTTTTTAAGGCATGTATACATAAATAAGAGCTATCATAATGCATAGACAATAAATATTGTCTATATGATACTTATAGACATATTCTGAATGAATACCAGTGATTTTGGAAGCTGACTGAAGTAACTTAAACATTTTCATCACAAAAAAAATCATGCTGTAACTCTCACATGACAGTTGTTCCTATTTCTACCAGCAGCACTGAAAATAGCCCCATTAAAAGCATAGTGGTACTTTGGGAATTTTATATTTGAACTAAAAGCTCAAGAGGAAAAATTCAAGTTTCTAAGAATTTACCATCAAATAGAATTTTAAATACATATTTAGGTCCATTCTCATCTTATTTGGACTGATTCAACTGCAATAAGTTCTGCAGAACCTCTAAAGAGGGCACAACATGCTTTCACTGACATATTGCCATCTTATACTTGCTGAGTAGTCTCAAAGCTTTCCTGAAAAGAAAGCTCGTCCTGAAATTACATACTTGTAAAGAAGGAAATGGGAAGCAACAGGGAGGAAAAACCCAAAGAAATAGCCCAACAAAAGTAATTCGGGAAGCTAGTAAGTATAATCAGGGTGTGCAAACATTCTTCTAAGTTAAATCAAGAATGATTTGTGAACAGCATTTCCAGGTTAAAGTGGCCATTTAGTTTATCACTGGACTCTGACAAGTATGAAACCTGAGGCCTTTTCCTGCCCACACACTTAAGAGGCAAAAGTAGTTCTACATAGCAAACATATAAAACTTCGAATGTGAAATTCTTCAGTGATGTTTATCTGATCATCTCAAATACCCCATAAGAGAAAGATATTAAAAAACTGTTATACAAAAGACTACACAAACCCATCCTTTTTTAATAAAGAAAAGAAAGAAAACTTATGTACTGAAGCAGTAAGTTTCATGGCTGGATACACACAACTTGGAATATTAAATAGCCATGCGATGGCGTATCAGATTTCTTTACATTGTCATTTTCTTTTTATATGTGTCTTTTTCGTTTGGTTGGGTTTTTAAGAGTTTCCTAGCAAATAATCCTTTAAAGCATTTCTAGGGACTTGTTTTTAAAGTAACTACGTAAAACAAAATTTCATGCAACAGAAAAGGGTTTTCAAATATACAATGAATTAGAAAAGTTTCTTCCAACTTTTGACTTACACTTAAGAAGTTTCACAATTTTCCATTGCTATTTGACACATACCTGCTTCAACCAGACATTTGTTGTCATCAATTGATTCTTCTCATCCTGTAAAAAAAAAGCATATTTGATGTCAAAAATCTGCACAGTACATTCATAGTAACTAGTGCTAGTTCATAGAGGTCTGTAACTTCAAATGCAAACCACACTTCTAAAAGCATTCCAGTCACTAGAATTATGACATTTGATTATTCAACTGTTAACAGTGAGATATTTCCCATTCTGTGTCGCTTTCCTTCCTTTCTTTTCTTTTTTTTTTTTTGAGTGTATTTTATACAGCCTTACTGGTTTTCTATGGAAACATAAAGGAACAGCCACCATGTGGAAGAAAAACTCCTCCTGCAGTTATATGTACTGAATTCAGTTTGGACAAAATATTCTGAAGTGGAAAAGATAATCTGGTTGATTTCTTCTCCATCACATGCTACATGTGATATATATCAATATGTATCATTCATATATCTACATCAATATATCAATATCTACATCCAAGAGATATTCTTCCTTACTGTGGAAGCGATACATTTGAAGGCTTACTGGTTTTTTGCTACTTAAAGAGGAAAAAAACCAAGCAGTGTTTGCAAATGTTCCTGAATTTTACAGACATTAAACTGATAAAGTTTAAAATTATGAGGTTTTTCCACTGAATAAATAAATTAAAACACAATTAAATCCCTGGGCTTAAGAATTTCATGGATATTCTCCCCATTCAAAAAAACCAAACCACTAAACCTAAGAGCCACTTGCCTTCTCAACTTCTGCTGTCACTTCTGTGTGCCTCCATCTGCAACACATTTTTTATTATGTTGGTAATAATTCTAGAGGTTTAAGCTAAAATATGCACAGTTACTTCATATGACATTATCTTCCAGAATTTTAAGAATTAGGAGAGCAAACAAGCAATCGAAACTCCCAAATAATATACTACACATACCACATCTACTAGCTGAGAGATGGCAAGGCCGAACTTGATTTTTATTGTATCATTCAGGCGTTCCACTGGACGAACCCATCTTTGATAGTCTTCAAATAAATGTTTAAACAAACGATCTTCACTTTTAGCAATAAAAGAAGGTTCAGATATACCTATATAAAAAATAGGAATTAATTAACACTGCTTTTAATAACAGTATATATCTGCATTCTTGTGTCCAAAAACCTACAGCTGTGTTTACGCAGAGTTAAATTTCTCATTTTAGCCCCCTTTCTCAGGAAGCATGACAAAGGTGTTGAAAGTAGAATTTTATAGAATTATATATAAAAATCTATATTATATATGGGGGTTTATATATATATATCTAACCCATATATATAGGTTTTATTAGCATCTTCATACCATTATCTCTTAATCAAGAACATTAAGATAGTTTTAGTAATAATAAAGGCAAAATGCACTTGTATCATTTATCTGGTGGCATACAATTATGGAACTTCTCTAAAACTGAAAGCTTATCTATGAGGGACTGAAGTTCTACCACTGTACAACAAGGTGGTACTTTTTAAAACCTACATCCATACTCTACAGGTCTCTAGCACATTTAACTCTCACTCCAGTTTGAAACATCAGTATCTTCATGTTTTATACATTATTTCTTCAAAGTCTGGTCACATCTATGATGTATAAGTTTTGTAGTAGTTGCAGAACACTTCTCCCAACACTGTTTTGTATCTTAAATACATGTGCCAACCCATTTACTAGTTTATCCTCTACCTATTCTAATGTTACATTGACTGTAAGGCACCTTTCTACTTGAGTAAATATATACATTCAGTTAATTCTTTTTCATTGTCCTCAAGGAGTCATTTTGATGCCTGGAGACTGCTGATGGAATGGAATGGCAAAAAAAAAAAATCTTTGTATAGCTTACAAAGAAGTGGAAACTAAATGTCTTCTTTTATCTCCTGCAGGAATGGAATACAGGGCAGAGCTTAGGGGGGTGGAAGGGAAATGCAGAGAGCAGCCTGGAGTTTATAAAAGAGGTGCAAGTTGTCCTAAAGCACCCCAGTCAAGCAACCACTGGCCTTTAGCTTGGAAATCCACAAAAAAAAAAAAAAACAACACAAAAAATGAGGGTTATACCAATGTGGTCTCATGGAAGTGTACCAGTAGATACCTTGCTACCCCCAAAAAAGGCAAGGTTTAACAGAAACCGCGGGGAAAAAAAAAAATATATATATCCTAATATATAATCCTAAATAGCAAAGGAAGGACAAACTTGGGGAAGATATGGAGAGAGGGGAGGCAAAAAAGGCAAAAACAGTGTCTAGCTAAGTAACCTGAACAGCTTTCAAAGGCAGTGTGAAAGACCTGAGGAAGGCCACTGCCTCAAGGAGCAGCACAAGCAGCACACATTTGGCCTTCTGAATGGGCAAAGCTCCAAAAGGGTCTCCAATTCCCAGACAGAAGTCAGAGCAACCACCAGAAGACACGAACTTTTGCTCTGGACAAAGATTTCTACTACTCACCAATGAGATTTAGACTGAAAATACTGCTGAGAAAAGACCTAACAATTATGAGTCAGTTTTGGGAACAAAGTAAACCAAAGAAAGATACTCACAACCATCTCTTTTTAATGCAGATTAAAAATACTATACCATTATATAAACGTGTGGCATGACCTCTCTAGAAACAATGTGCTCACTAACAGCACCCATCTGAAAAAAGATATATCAGAAGCAAAAAAGCACTAGAGAATGTCATAAACAGATTAAAACCAGGGACAGTCGTCCATACAAGGAGAGATTTAAAAGATTAACATTATTTTGTTTGGAAAGGAAGTGAATTTACTGGACATAACAGAAGTAGATAAAGTGCTGAAAAATATACGCAGAAAAACCCCTAATGGCATTTAACCTTTCTCATAAAATAAGGTAAAGGAAACAAAAGCATCAATTAAAGGCAGTCTGAACAATTTCTATTTGGAGTTGTACCATTAACATTCAGCAAATCAGAGATTATTAGATACTGCAGAGGACTAAAATTTCAGAACTGCATGGGATTACTAAACTGTCATTTATACCAGAGAGCATCATCATTGCATAGGGTACCAGTGCGTGTTTCAACACAGCCTCCAAAAACCACCTCTAAATTGGATCAGCAGTTTGCTGGCTTGCATTTGGTGCAGAGGCTTGGCTAACGCCATTTAAACTATTAATCTAGATGGACCTACTCCTGTGTGACTGCAAGCACTGCAGCCCAGACAACTGAGACAGGCAGCTGAAGTCTTAAGTTCCCTCCCATTCTTCAAAGTCCTTTTGTGACAGTGGCCACTTTCTGCTGCGCTGCAAAAGGTTGCGCTCAGATCCTTCGGGCAGTACACCCAAAGTGCTACAAAGCCCAATTACAGGAGAATTCCCAGCCTTCTGGACTGCAGGCTTGGGGAAGTTAGTATTAGTTGTTGTGAATACTAACTGGATTTTCTCTGAAATTTTACAGTAGGAACAAAAGCAAAATGTAACTTCAGGAATAGAATCAGCAAAGTGAGAGCAACAGGACACCTTTTCCTTTACCACACTGCTACTGAATGGTTGTTGTTGCAGGCCAAATCAACATTTGGGTTTTAAGACAGTTCACCCTTGTTTCAAAACACAAATCTACCCGTTTACACTGTATTTCATTAATTCACAATCCTAACGTTATTCAAGATGTATTATTTGTACATGCTCTACAATTTAACATCTTTCCATTTCAAGATTCTTGACATGCGGGTTGTGTAACAGCACAGAACTAATGAGCAACTTGCATTGTACAACTGAGCACACCTTAGATGGATACATGAAAACACACAGGACATAAGAATTGCTGCCAAAATGGAACCAGCGACAAAATGTTACACATACACACACACACTACCTTCACAGTCATTAGGTTAAAATATGTTTATTTTTATTGATACCTTAGGTTCACTGTGTCCTCACTAGCCAAGGAATCTTTCTTACCTGTAACTATACATAGATTTGCCAAGTCCTACTTCTTACAGACATCCAAAACAATGTTTCCTGAAGACACAACTTAATATCTCTATATCTATATCCCTATTTCCTGAATTACAGATGGTTTTGTGATTCAGCCTAATGTTTCATAAATACTCAGTTTTTGTATTAGCATTAATTACATTTCCCTTTTACTGTTACAATCTCAGCTGAGTTTTTTGTGCAATCTGAGCATGACTCTGCAGCTGGGTATTCTCTCGCCACTAACTGACCTTGAAGCAATGCAAAGTTGCACTTTCATCAGTCCTGTGTTCCTGTAAGATGACCTTCTATCTAGAAATACAGCACCTTCAGGGTAGATGCTATTTCCAGATTAAACTTCTCTTAAAACACAGCATCTTCCTAGTTACGCTGAATGGGGATACGCTCTTTTACCACTTTCAGATACTTACAGGAGGGGTTTCAAATATTCTATGCTTGTGCCTACAGTATACTCACTGATTAACAATACAGTTAAACTGTTTTGGTTTTTTTTTTTCTATCACAGAAATAGCCACACTTTTTCATATTTCTAATTTATTTTGTTATTTAATAATCTGGGGCATAGTTGTCTATAAAAGGCAGCTTCTACAAATGCCCCATCAGGAGGCTGCAGTAACCATGTATTAAGAGTTGACAAAAATAAAATAAATAACCACCCTACATTTCCATATTTTATTCAATAGGACCACTCGGCTCACTTGTTACCCAGACCATATATGTTTGATTTCCCTTCTCCATGTGCCTGTGTGCTTTTAAGATCTTAATACTGAGGTATCAGTCCCCATAAAAAAATGAAGAACTGGTGGCAAGCACAAAAAGGAACAAAAGAGAGGAAAAGAGTTAAAATACAGTCAGTGAATAAGGGCTGCAGACAAGCTATGCCAGTTGGAGGAAAGCAGGAAGTGGTTAGAACCTACAACTAGCAAGATTAGCAAACAACTAACCTGGAGGACAAATCTCATACTAAATCAGAAGGTAAGGGATTATGGAAGCACTCCTCCCTGCTACTACCTTACTGTACTGAATAAAACTTAGATCTGTAGCAATTCTATGAATGCCTATATTTGTGTGGCGTTATTTTTATTGAGGTCAGGTAACTCCTCTAGTCTAAATCAAAGGTAGCTGTCTATATTGTTCAATGACAAATCCCAATGATGTTTACTTTATAACTGACATCTGAAACTCTTCTCTGCTCTCTCCCTCTCAGCGTGATTCCATCAGCAGCAAAAAACCCTCAATCACATAAGAAAATGCTGGATGGCAGAACTTCGAATTCTGAAAAAGGAGACAAACATTTATGCACAAAGCACACCAATGATTCAAATCCTTGCAACTTTGAACTAGCTGGAGCACACTTTTGACAAATATTAAGTAGAAATTCTAATGAAACACCTAACCTCAGACACAATTGTATTTAAAAATGCAAATCTACCATTTCCTCCCAAAACATTTAATAAAAGTACTTTGAAAGAGCTATTTAGAAAAAAGAAGGAAGCATTACATGGGTTTCAGATTCATGACAGAACATGTACATGTCTATTCCTTTGTTAATATCCTCAAGTAAAGGTTTCACCATTGCTGCTAATGGCAGGCTTTTCTGAATGCTTCAGTTAAATTACAGAAGTGTTATTATTTTGTAAAACCCATCTTTTTACATTGTTTCTTACTGTACCAATTATGGGATGAAATTTATTAGGATCTTCATACAATTCAGCAGAAGTATTCTTTTGACAGAACTGGCGGTGAAATATTCAGCGTTGCAGCTATGCCTCATATCTTTTCATGTAATATTTGCTTGTTGTTTTTTTTAAATGAGAGTACATCACAGTCCATGTTTCTCCAAATAAACTGTCTTTGAACTCTATATTCCTCTGCACTTGCTTATATAAAGTGCCTAAGAGCTACATTGTCATTGCAGGTGTACCACTGGTCCTCTGACTTAAATTGATTGCTCAAAGCATTTTCTAATTGCTATAATTGACTGTTACTGATTTCAGGTTTTCTTTGGATCACTTCTGCCTGCATTTTCAAGAGAGATCACAGGAGCAGGGAATGATCACTTTTAGAAGCCTAATGTCCTAATGTTAAGATGTAGACTCAGAAGTAACATATTTTACTAATGCAGATTGACAATCATATACCAGTGTAATGAAAGAGAACACTATAAGGACAATAAGCATAGAAAAATATCCATACTTTGTAGTTAACATTAGGGTTTTTTAACAGTGCCCTATCATTACGTACGGACTGTTATCCACAAATCTAACTATGACAAACTACAAGACAACTAATGGTTTGTCTACAAACTAGGAAGGTGATGGATACGGTACACCTGCCAGCAGTACACACTAGTGTATTTGTTCAGATAATGCTGTGATTTTTTATTTTTTTTCAAAAACTAACACATTTTACATAATTTATAACAACAGAAGCACTTTGAAGCCCAGAAGCACAATGGTAACTGTTTAAATTACACTCAAACTGTTCAGTGGTCTTTTTGAGAGGAAAGAAAAGTTTTCCACCTTTCCTGCAAACTTGTTCTACAGCAAGTATCAGAGCTTTTCCTCCTTTCAGTTTACAATTGTTCCTCCCAAAATCTATTCACATCACAGTATTTTGGTAGCTGGTGACAATTCTAACTGCAAGTCACCTTTATATTGCAGCAGACAGGAAAAAGAACAAGATCATGCTCAGTATTACTACACAGACCTCTCTGTCTGAGCCTCCCTTTACATTTTAAAGAATCTCCCACAACTACTTCATTAAGCAGAAAAGATATGTAATATATTAAATTAAGTATAGAATGGAAGTTCTATTTGTGTACTGCTTCCCCGCCTCCTTTAAAAGGATGATGAGTCACACTTTCTACTTCTCCTTCTATGCTTTAGCAATTGCCAAGAATTCAATCACTAACAGTCAAGCATTTGGTTAACAGTAATCATTTCCAGACATCAGAATCACCTTTACTAGAATGTCTGTTACAAACTCTGCTCAATTTACTGAACAAGAGTCAGAAAACCCAGCTATTAAATTCTGCACTTCCTAGAAGTACCTTTTCTCCCCTGTTTAAACATAAGGCCACAGTCCATCACTACATCTACAAGCAGGAAAAGGTGGCTGGTCTTGACCATTTCTTGCGGCGGTTTTTCTGCAAATTTGGTTTGCTGTGTGTAGTTCAGAGCTTGTCTTGTGATTTCTAAAGTTGAGAGTATGAAAGTGACAGCATTGTATTTCTACCACTGATGCCTGGCAGCTGCTAGCTGCTGCAGGGACTTTAAGGGTTGTTCCATGGCTTTCAAGTTACTGGATTTCTGCCTTCTCTCTTACCCAGCACATCAATCTCCTGCCAACCAGTAGCAAAATCAAATGGTATACTGTGGGCATGAACCTATGAAGGATTTTGAACTGCAATACTGCTTAGCACTTACCAATTCAAACAGAGGTACAAGAGCTGCACATCACAAGCAGAGAAGATGTTTCTTACATTCAAATTTAAAAGATTAAAATTTCTGGCTTGATAATGGCAAAGTAGAATTAACTATTCCCTAATAGCTGAACATAAAGGGATAATTATGGCCCATAATAATTAATGCATTTACAAGTTTGATTAATAACAGCATAATATACTGCCATGTAGTTTGTAACTAATCAAGAAATAGATAATATCAATTATGGATTGATGGTCAGTGTTTAGATTAAGAGCTAACTGGAGCACAAACCATTCCTTTTCAAATACCTGTGCTATGGATACTACTGCAAACCACCCAGCATGCCAAACAGCTTCCTGAACTCTACACCAAGGCTATTGCCACCAGCAGTATCCTGGTTAACAGCCACCTACAGCACTAACATTACAGGTCAGTGGCATGGCACAGCATTTCCTCCTCAGTTCATCAACACTAATATATTCCACTCAGCTTTGAGCAGACAGAACTGGAATCCCTCCCACTGCACAACAGCCGGAGCTTATGAAAAGGCTGCCTCACATCAGGATGTCTCAGGGTAAAAATCCTGCTCACTCTGAAGACAGGGGGACTTTTATTGTAACAGATCCAGGATTTTGCCATCTCTCTTTAGACCACTTTTAAGCATTGCATCATTTTCACTGACTGTTGACCAGTCAATAAGGACTGAAGATGGACTATGAAGACAGCATTGAGGTTTGCTGAATGCAAGCGGTAAAAAGCATGCTTACAAGTACGGATAGCACAAGGAGTAAAAGGAAGAACAAGTATGTAGATTCTTAAAATTAGAACCATTGATTCATACTGGTTTAGACAGGATGCATCATAGAAGTAAACACAAATCCACGATTTATGTAATTAAGACTTTTAAGCAAATAAGCTTCAGGCCTTGGGTTTCGCCCAAGTTGCCAGTGCAGTCCTGGGAGCTGCAGCGCTGTTCACTTGGCATTAACTTCTGCCACAGAAGCATTGTGCTTGTGCAGCTCAATTCCAGTCTTGGATACACTGGAACATACAGTCCTATGGCTAACAGAAATCAGATACTTTGCTCAAAAATAGATGCAGAGTAGGAGATGTCAGAATATATACTATCATACAAAAAATCAGGTTTCACCATTCTCAAAAGTGGGAAACTATGCGAGTACTTCCTTCTGCAGCTCCTTCTACAAAATCAGCACAGGCATTTCTCTACAAATCAATGCTCACATTTCTATTACTAAGAATCTCTAGAGAAAGCACAAAATATTTCAAGAGAAAAATCACAAGAAAGCCATACAAGAGGGAAGGTTTGCAGCTTCCTGTTTGCCAGGGAGAAGGATCCAATCTGTTAAACTGAGTGGAAAAAGCTTGGGTGTATGAACTCTCAAGAAAACACTAGCACAGGTCTGCAGCACGGCACAGCAGTACGGTATAGGTGTACACAGTATAGGTGGTACTTCAACCAATTCAATTTGTGCATTTAAGTCTCGCCTATTAAATTAAGAAGCAAAGAACAAAACTTACAATTTGTTTGCATTTTAAATGAGTATGAATTCTGTCTGGTCAAATCAGTTACCCAGGATAAAGGATTAGTTCACCTCTGCACTACTAACTAAAAGGAAAAAAAAATTCATTTACAAGTACTCTTAAAGTATCAGAAACAAAGCCATGTCCATAAATCACTTTTACTCATTAAAATGATTACTGTACCACATGCAAAGCAATATCGCTAAAATAATGGTAACTACATGTACATGATACTCTGATCTAGGTTATTATTTCCATTTGCCCTGTATTTTAATACTAGAAAGCTATAACATTTTGCATCTTCTTAACAGCAGATTTCATTAGATTTAGATCAAGCAAAATGAGAAAAGAAAATCTGATCCTGTGACCAGTTCTCAATGAAATCAAAACTGTTGGCTAGTTCCAAAAGGCAAAATTTGGCTTAACCTGACTGCAGTTAACTCTAAGCAGTCATACCTACAGCATACAGTGTAATAATATCCTACAGGGATACCTTCTCTTATGATGAGAAACACTACTTCTTCAAATACTGAGACAAAGAATAATTTCTTAAATCACATTTAGCAAGACCAAGCTGAGGTTCTGTATGTTGAATTAAAGATAAGATGTCGATACAATTTGCTTTCTATAAACCATACTTACAATCTTTTTTTTCCCAGTTTTGAGCTAATATTAAAAAGGTCGATTTTAGTTTTCATTCATTTCCTTTCTGCTTGTGAATACTGCAGTTACGACTTCAAGGCATTCTGCAGAACTCTTCACAAAGTACCCGTAAGTTATACAAAAGCAATGCTTTAAAGTAACTATTTCTAAATAATTCTTTGAAAGAGACTTTCCTCCTTTAATCTTGGTGTAATTTTATAAACACTTCAGCCTCATGGGCTATTTTACATCCTTCAGTTCTCACCCTGACGGATGAGGGGACCGGCTCTTTTTAAGTTAAAGAAACTACGCGTTTAAGCAAACTAAAACCAATTCTGTTATAAATCATTAAAAGGAACACTGTGCATCCAGATCCACAGGCGACATTGCAACCATTAACATATACTGTGTAAATTTACCCCCACCAGCTGCAAACACAAGAGCATGCACCACACACCTACAACTGCCCCTCGCCCGAGCAGGCGGGCAGCGTAAACACTGACAGCTACGGCGCCTCCAAAGCGCTACATACTCGTTCAGGAAGCGTCAACACCATGCGATTGAAACGTACCGTACCCGAAAAGCCGCCCCGTGTGACCGCGGCCTCTGCAGGTCACGTCAGTGTTTGTAAGAGCGGATCCGTACCTCAGCGCCCCCCGGGCACCGCCACAACCCCGCTTCCCCGACCGCCAGCCCCGGCATCGGCCTCGCCTCATTCTTCGCCGGTCAAAAGTTGCCGCCTCAGCCACGGCCGCGCTCTCCCCCCACGAAGTGCCCGCCACGTTCCCCTCATGGAACGCGCTCTCCTCCCGCCACCGCCCACCGCGCTGCGGACCCAGGACCAGCACAACCGGGGAGGCGGCGACGGCTCGGCAGACCCCCGGGCTCCGGTACAACCCCTCCCGCCCCAGTCCCTCACAGCGGCAGGCTTACACGAACGCAGGGCTCAAAGGGTCCCCTCCGACGCCCTCCCGGCTCCCCGCTGAAGCAGCCGCCCTCTCCTCCCTCCTCCCTCGCGGCCCCATCCCGGCGCCCCGGGGCCCTTCACCCGCCGGGGGCCGTCCTGAGGCGCCTTACCCGCGTGAGGGGCGCGAGCGGCCGGGCCGGCTCTAGGCTGACCGAGAAAGGGCGCGAAGAAGCAGGTGAGGAGGAGCAGGGGGCGGCAGCAGCGCAGCCGGGACCCGCACTCGGCCATGGCTGGGGCACTGCCCCCGCCGCTTCCCAGCCTCCGCGCCGGGGACGGGGCGCAGCGGCGGGGGCAGCCGCACCCCCGGGACAGCGCTGGCCACGCCCCGCCGCGGAGCCGGGAAGAGGGGCGGCGGCCCCAGCAAAGCCCCGCGGTCCTGACCCTCGGCCCCGCAGGGTGCTTGTGGGGACGGCCCCGCTGCGGGCGGGATGCGGCCCCCGCGGGGCAGGTACCGGCGAAGGGAGCCGCGACGGTGCCCGGAGCGCCCCGCCCCGTCAGTGCCGCCCTTTGGCACTCGGCTCCTCCCGCAGGTGCTGCTCGGTGGGCGCGGGGCTCCTCAGCCGTGCTT
This sequence comes from Psittacus erithacus, assembly GCA_009867235.2. Lineage (NCBI taxonomy): Eukaryota > Metazoa > Chordata > Aves > Psittaciformes > Psittacidae > Psittacus > Psittacus erithacus. The sequence continues at coordinate 77,163 of WYDI02022095.1, read as the reverse complement.
CAGCGAACCGCGGCGGCAGCGATGTCCGGAGGGGACAACGGCGGTAAATCCACTCGGGACAGCCTCTGCCCCCCTTTGAACCGTGGACTGGGAGGGTGTCGCTGCGGGTGACATTTAGCGAGAAGAAAAACACTACGCTGGGTAATTTTAAACTTTCATTCCACAGGAAACACTCTGTAGTTCGGTTTAAGTTTCTAAACCAGAATATTTTGGAACTTTTAATCAAAAATAGATGAGCTGATGCAAGCTAAAAAGGACCTAGGATAGTTCTGTTTCTGTGTATGTTACAGATATATAACATATAAGGAATGCTCTGTACAAAACCCCACCTTTTTTTTCTCTCTCAGCAAAACAAAATGCTGTTGACAAAAGACAGCTTTAAATCCACCAGCTGTGCAATGCAGTGCTTTTTTTCCCCCTAAATCATCCCAATGGAAACGCTCAGTGAACACGTTGCTACAGAGAACAGCAGCATCTGCCATTAATGCATTCTTTACATTTAAGGGACTGTTTAAGATTTTTTACAGAGAGAACACACGTGGAAAGAAGAGCTAAATGGGTTTACATGGTGTTAATCAGCTGCTACGTGCTGTGATACATACCAGATTCCTCAGAAATAAAATTGACCCTGTTCAGCTTAAATAATTTTAACAACTTTGAATTTTCTTACCATGAACATTATCCAAAGTAGTAATTTCAGTAAGAGCGCTGTCAGTTCTCAGAATGCTTTGATATCAAGGGCTCATTATATAGAAAGACAATGCATCTGTTTGTGTAAATCCTGAATCTTATAGATGACCAAAACAGAGCACTTCAGCATTTAAATCCCTTTCTTCATTTTAAACTTGTGGTGCTCTGTGTTATCTTACCCTGCACCGCATTTAGGATGTGAATGTCTGTGCAGTATGCCCAAGCCCTCCAAAAAAAGACTGCTTACACAGTGGTTTCTTCCAGCATGCTTCCAGTGACATGCTGTATTGATTTGAATGCTCTGCATTAAATATGGTCATTTTCTGTATTGAGAATCCCTTTGTATCCTGCATGCCCTCCACATTCAAAGTATGGATGTGTTAAAGGCTGCAGCAGGACTGAAATGCTCTGTATATATGCGGTGTCAATCCAAAATTTTGGAGTAAATCAAAATCTATTTTAGCCCAAAGCATGGAACAAACCCCCGTTTCATCCCTTTGTGTTACAGTGAAGTTCTGAGGTTGCACATCTGAAACTGCAGATCCACAGTTTTTGATGACCACTGGTCCACCACTGCACTGCACCTGAGGTAAGTTTATCACCTCCTAATCTGTACTTCTGTTAGCAGCCGATGTGCATTGCAGTAGATGCATTTTAGAGCTATCATGTCTGGTTAACAGCGTTAAATATAGTTGCCACTGGAATATGCAGGGCACAGCAAACTGGTTTTATTACATAACTATGAATTTGTTTGCAGCTGGGTCCTAGCTGGGCAAAACAGATGCTGTAATCCTGTAAAAGGATTAAACTGTCGGGGTTACATGCCCAACATTGTGCTAAATATTTGATGCAGCATCCTCTGGCACGCATTATGTGGTATTATTATTGATAGAAAACCGTAGTTATAAATAAGAAGCCATTTTTTCTTGCTGCTTTGAACTTGGAGCAAAACATTCATAGCAACAGCAGCATGTTAAGCTTAATATTTATCATTAAGTGAAAGCCTAAACAATTACCTGAGTAATGACTGCTGTCTTTCCTGAGGAGGGTCCTTCTCAGCAGGAGCTGACATGTGAAGGTCCCCACTAACGTATGTTCTGAGAATATGCAATGAATTGGCTGATGGCAGATTTTCCTGTGCACTGAGGAGTACTTGAACTAGAAAGCCAAATGCCAGATTAATCACAGATAAAAATAGCAAGCTGCTCACTTCTCCTCACAAAACCAGGAATACTCTAATTTGGTTTTTGTGTGTGAAGCTGAGTTTTGTCCAGATTAAAGTCAGGAGTTATGTGACCCGTGAAGGGGACTCTCAGATCAAGTTATTTTAGTGAGTTTTCATATTGTAATAGAAAGAACTGCAATTAAAACTTGAAAATGAGGACAGCTTTTACTGCAGAAAATCCGTAATGGGAAATATTCTCTAAAGAAAATGGGACACTTAAGTATGCCCTAGAACCTCATCTAGTCTGAAGCTACATCATTTCTCTCATGCATGAAGTACCTGAGCGCATTAACTTCTTAGACTCAGATGTCACTGGTTATGTTATCTATGTATTACATACAGTTCTGTGGCCGATAAAATCATCAATTTGAGTATCTGGTAATCATTAATACATTCGTTCTCTCAACACAGTGGAGAAGCATTGTCCTTAAATTTAAGATTCTGAACAGAGAGAATACAGAATTACCTTGGGAATCTATTACAAAATAGAAGCAGCCAGCAAATTGAACATAAGAAGTACTTCGTTTATCATCTTATTGAGTGCTGACGAGTAAAAGTATTTGGATGAACAGGGAGACATACCTAAAAGAATATTCTGCCTATGCACAACACAGTAAGTCAGAGAAGAAGCAGTCTTGGAAGTTAATGTGCCTTTATTTGAGCAGGATACAATCATCTAGAAAACAAGCTAACTCTTTATCTAAGCAAGAAACAGCACAGGTATTCCTAGAGAAGCAGTAGCTCCATTATCTTTTAAACTCCTTAGAATAACAAAACACATTACAGTTTATTAGGACACTCTATTAGTGAATACTTGCCCTAGAAAGCTCTGTCATGCACTCAAATGAGATATAAGCTATCCAATCTTTAAGTTTACTAACATTCTATTATGCAAACAGTTTCAATTAAGTACTTGTACCTAATGTGAAAAATCTGTCGCCTTCCACAGCACCACACGAAGTTCTGGTGTTAAACTAACACTTAATCCACATCAATAGCTAGTTACTTGAAATACTTGTGTAATACATTCTAAAGTCTACATAAACACCACATGCACAAAAAAAAAATCCATACAAAGAACAGGAAGATCATTTTTCTGTTCTTTACTACTTATCCCCAAACCACTCCCAGTAAAGGCACAAAGCCAGAACCACACAAGAGGCCTCTGCAGGCAACTGCTGCTCTATTTCTAAGAAAAACAGGGTAAGAATATCTCCAGAAGACTCCTATCAATAAAATATCCCCAGTATCTGCTTAATGTGCTAGGTTCACATGCAGAAAAGAATGAGAACTTAAAATTTAGTGTAGCAGAACTTTACTGTACATCTTGGCTACAAGTGCCAGCTAGAGTCACTTGCCCATTCCAAGGCAGTACAGAGGTTCATCTCACAGTCAGCTGTTAATGGCACTGAGTAGAGATGGCATTTCTTAAATTAAATAGGTAATTATTGTTCAAAGATTATACTCAAAGTATTTGACAGTATTTTTACTTTGGATAAACAAAACCTTTAGATAAATAGGTCTTTTAAAATGTAGTGTAACTACACAACTTACCACAATGCTTCAATAATGGACTACAGATCAGAAACATATCCCCACTTGATTATTACAGTATCTCTTTCATCAGCAAATGAAGCAGTGTTCGGCAATGAAATGCTATTGGTAATTCTTTAAATAAAGATGCAAATATATTTGGTATCCCCTTGTTGTTGTAAACAAAAGCATTTAAGAAAAAATGTTATAATAAATCTATATCCTAAACTATCTAATATTACTTCTACTAGTATACTAAACAAACTGCTTTGTGTGATTTATGTACATTAATGAATCCAGACTCAAAGCTGGAGTCTACCATGTTTTGTTTCAAGTAATCCTTGAGAAATTAGATAAAACTCCATTTTCACTGCTGCTTTTAGGGCATATTCAGGTACTTGTATAACCATTATCAGTGATCTAGAAACCTGCAAAAGATGATTATTTTGATGATATGGCATTCATGGTATCAAAAAATAAGATTGAGCACTGAGCTTTCTACATAAAAATTGAACTTGAGGTATTAATACAACACTTAAAAATTGATATTAAATCTTACCCATTGCATGTTGTCTGCAACTGTTCAGTACTTGCTACATGAATACATTCCTATCTTGTTATTTGGAAGATCTACTGTTGTACAAAGTACAAGTAAAAAGCTCTTATTAGCTATAAAATTTGAATACTGTCAAACTCCTGTCTTAAGCTCAGTACAAAAGACTAAAGCAATTGGCCTGCACTGAGAAAATGAAGCATCAGGTCCTGCAGGCCGCACAGAACACACCTCACTCCATACCATGCTCTGTACAGAGGTTGCCAAAGCGAGTGCAGTCTATCTATGTGAGCTGCAGCACAGCCACCTCAAGACAAATTCCTTCCCTCTGTTCTCAGCAGTGAATCTTATAGCAATGAGCTCAAAAACAGATTTTGTTGAGACTAAAGGCAATTTCTGGCCATGTTAACAAAGTACATTTTATCAGTCAAAAGTGTCCGGAACGGGTAAAACACTGTCTGGACTCACACCATTTATTCAAATGGTCACATTAAATCCTGTGAACTCTACATATCCTTTAGGGTAAAACAAAAAGCTACTGACAAAGGCAACCCAGGGGCAGCATGGGCTGGGGCACCAGTGTCACAGTTTGAAATGCAGCAGACAAGTCCTCTCATTGAAGCATGTCACTTGAGTGACCTTTTCAATTTGCTTTTGATAACTGAAAGGGTGCAAAATGATTTTCAGTAACTTTTATCTTTTTAGGACTACAAGAGATTGTTGTTAATCTGAAAATCATTACTTTGCATTTAGTATAGAACAAAAATGATTCTGAATTCATCCACAAATACTTTGATTTCTCAAGTGGTTAACTTGTTAGTTTTCTACTGTTGATGTCAGAGAAGGGAACCTAGTTCTCTGGGGAAACATCAGCAACACTAAACTACACATACAATGCAATTTCCTTTCAGGATAAAATTTAAAAGAGTCAACATGGTCTAAAATCATGCACTATGTTACTCACCTACTGTATTTTGACAGGGTAACTTCACATTCCCACATGGCCTTTGTAAAAAGTCTGGCTACTGTGTCTGAATATACCTAGCGTTATATCAGTAATTTCTTAGCAAACACATGCACTCATGAAAGCCAGTGAGCTACTGAACACATTTGCTACAGGGCATGTTTCAAACACGTCTGCTTTGCAAGACCATCAGTTTGACACAGCCTGTTGCAGAACAAAACAGACCAAAATGAAAGCTTGGCATGCCAGCATACTTTAATTCTGTATTTGTGAAGTGTTTTTTCAAACTTAGGAGCCCTTTTCACTACTTTAAAAGGAAAACCCACACATACACACAAAATTCTAACAATTCTACCACCATATTAGTTCTTTACCAACTACCTACTAGCGTATACCTTGGTTTAATGGTTTAAAGTTATTAAAACCCTTAAGATTGTGCATATACCAGGCATTACTGCAGAAATAAAGACACCCATCACTATTCTTCTTTAATTTTATTCCACAATAAAAAATAGAAGATGAAAGAAATAAGCGTGTTCCAAGAATTAAAGCAACTATTGGTCAACGTAAGGAGCATGAAACTAATTATCTGAATGATGATTAAGGACCTGGTTCACCAAAAGTAATTCTACAGCATAATTGTAGGCTTCTACCAGCAGCAACGCAGAATATCTTTTACTGAAGCAGGTCCTTTATTATCTACAGAACACTTCATTTCATATTCTATTTCTCCTTCTCTTTTTGTTCTTTTTCCTTCTTTTCACGTTCAGCTTTTGCTTCCTCCTCCTCATGTTGTTTTATCAACTGTTCCACCTCCTTTTGCTTCAGAACCCTTATTAATGTCTTTCCGTTCTCTCTTGTCAGTGTTGCAATTTCAACTGAAACATATGGAACAGATAGAGGTGTTAAATTTTGTCCTTCAGACAGAGCAATCATCAGGAGGGTAAGATTTGTGATTACAACTGACAGTGAAGCAGAAGGTTCTTCTCCTGCCTCTACAAAGCAGCCTGACTGGCAAACCAGGGTAAGGCTGAGAGCTGCTGCATCTCCTAAAAGCATTTTTCACATGACAACTAAGAATCCAATAAAGCACATCAGGTCTCTATGTGTTCACTGTGTTTTCTGGTTTTAAGCAAATGGTGTTAGCCCATATTAGCAATTTGCTTACCTTTCTCTGCAGAGAGTTTGCTAACATCCATGGTTTTGTTTAGAACCTTGATGGCCAATGCAAGAGCAGTCTTTAAGGTCATTTCTCCTTCTTTGTAATCCTGCTTCAGCATTGACACAGCTGCCTATAAATGTCACAGAAATCAGAACAATATCTTTAAGTCATCAACAACAGTTAGTTTTTACCAGATAGTATCAATACATGAGTGTTTCTACAGTTATCCACTTCTGCTCTGTGTCAGTAATCAGCAACTCAGTTTAATTAGCAGAGTGCAATTTGCTTTCTGCTTGATTTTTGAGAGAAAAACCAAAAAAATCCAGAAGAGGACTTACAGCACTGTTATTCCCAATGCACGTAGCTTTCCAGCCTCCATAATTTCCACTCGGATCACTTTGATACAGCTGAAATCCATAATGCTTATCCCAGCCAATATAGAGCAATGAAACACCAAAAGGACGTTTTCCTGTTGAAAAGAAGGCTGTTAGCAATTTAAATTTAGTCACCAGATTGGTCACGAGTAACAATTATTTTCTTGGATTTCTTTTTCAAACCTATTCCTTTGAACTGGGATTTAACAGACTCTTCTGCACTTCTGCTGCTCGAGATAAGCATGCCAGCATTTCCTTCTCACTCATGGGGTGGGGGCAGGCTGCACAGATTTAGTGCATTTAACCTTAAGAGCAGCTCATTTCTGTCTCCACAAATTGTCATTTTTCATCTCAGACCTTAAATAAAGACTCCATATTTAAAGCATGCAGCTTAGCTGTTAAAGCATGTAACTTACCAGGGTCAAAAGCCAGATACATAAAAAGGTCATTCTTTCACACTACATATATGTAAAATACCACAATCACCACTTCGCATACTGGGGAACTGTACTTATGACATTATTTTCTAACACGTTGCTTGATTCACAGAAATGGTATTTTTTTTTAGCGTTACACTATTGCTACCCCTGCACCTGGTCTTATTTGAGATTCATTGTGCCATTACGCTAGATAGGCCCAAAATACTGGAAGGTTACATAGCAAACGATTCTCTGCTGGTCTCCCGAAGGCACTCATGAGGCCCAAGAGCACTCAAAGCACACAGCGCACGCAATGCACTGGAATCCCAGCCATCATTCCTCACTCACTAAAAAGTAGCACCTTCAGCAGTGAAACAGTAACTGTGACCACCCACTCCCCTCTGAAATTTGGCTATTTTTATCAGTGTAACTGGTGAGAGAAGTATTTGGTAGAACTGTCCTGAGATTCAGATGCTTCAAATCACGTAAGAGAAACATTCCACAGACATTTAAATGCACAAAGGCTCATCAGACTTCACCTCCAAACTGTGTGTAAGCCTGCTTGATATCACACAGGGCTGTGACCAGTTGTTCACAAGGAATAGGCTCTTGATACTGCAACAAGTACCTAACATGAGAGAGAAAAAGTCATTTTTTCAAGCTTGTTTTGCTAACAGTATCCTGTATGGCATGTAACAAGAAATAAGTTCCTAAGTTAGAACCTCTTTGATCTGGCTGTTTCATTTCAAACAATCTAATTCTGCTCTACTAAACACATGTTCATTTAGATTTAATACACAAACAGAATATCTGGCAGCACAGGCAAGTTAAACCATGTTAAGTATTATCAGACCTACCTCTGAGCAATCAGTCTCAGTTCATTTGTTAGAACATTGGCATCCGAAGTGATTCCAGCAACACTGCAAGCCATATCCCTGCAATCAAAGCATATAAATTAACTGACTTCCTGTCAATCTCCAGCAAATGCTCACATCTTCATACAGCGGTTCAAGCAGAACACATACTGTTGGGCTTCTCTAATCTAAACTACAGAGCTGCCACAGAAAACATGTTTATCAGCTCCTGTCTTTAGGGTACACCAGAAATATCACATAACCACTTCATGAGAGCAGAGGTGGACATCAAAAAGCAAGCGAGTCACTGTGTTAGACATACAGTTGTGAGAAGAGGTTCACACCAAAGGTGGTTAAGTCCCAAGTATCTTTACAAGAGCCATTAGCTACACACAAGTGCCTGTCAGGAGGCCCCTGACTCAGCATTCTGCAATGCCAAGGGAGCCACAGAGATGGGAGGGGCCTTCAGCAGAGGATGCTACTGACACATGGTGTTTGTGCAGCTGAAGCTCAGTGATCTTGATTTGATCTTAAGAAAAATAAGCTCTACACATCCTTGTTTCATTAACTTTTAATTTAAGATCCCTTCTGCCCAATCTGAAATTCACTATGCAGAAAGGATGCAAGCAAAGTAACCCATGTTATTTTGAACAAGCTCTTTTTCCAGAAGATGGCAGGGCTAGCCTAGAGAACTATTCCAGTGTGCCCTCCTTGGAAACTCAGTACTTCCCACAGCTCTAGCTGCTTTCAAGATCAGGATGAAAAGCTCTTTGTGTTTGATGTGTGCCTTCTGGCAAGGATGGAGCTCCACCCCCCTTACAGGGGAGCATAATCCTGAACACTCTTTGGTCTGACACTGCAACTTTACCTTCCAGAGAGCTAAAAAGGAAGTCATAACAGGGAGACGCACCATCTCTGCTACAATTATGGCAAAGAAACCTACAGCATGTTTAACCCAGTTACCTTATTCTCTTTGAACCACAAAAGAGAAAACAAAGACTTAAGGAGCATGCTGAGCTGAAACTGAAACTGCATGGGGATTCCAGTGCGCATTCTTTATTCTGCCCCACCAATGGTATTTTGTCAAACTGACAGTTCCCAGTTTTCTTAGCTGCTACAGTAACACCACCTTGTATGGGTAAAAACAAACAGGCTGTTTCACCTAGAACATTCTTCTAGAGGTTAAAAAACTAGAGGCAACACTTCTATTCTAGAAGAACTATGGACGTGAACAATGACAAGAGTCACACCTGCCTGAAACACTGCACAAGAACAGTCACACTTCAAATCAAACAAAGCCAGGGTCAATGCTAAAACAGCCAAGTACCAGCAGTGCTCTGATACTGGTAATGTCACTGCACAGCCCATCACCAGTTCAACTTACTCATTCAGCTTATATATTTTCTCGGAGAAGAACACTTCATCAAGAAGCTTGTGAATGTTGCGTCTCTCTGCTGCAAGCAGAACACCATCATTTGCCAGAATTCCCAAGCAAGTGCCTGCGTGTCCAATGGCTTCCATCGCGTACTCAACCTGGTACAAGCGACCTAGGAAAGGATTTCAATGAGTGACACCAAAAGTTACACTGAACGAGACCAAGTATGCGAAGTGACTTCAGTTTGCAGGAGTCTGACAAATGCTCACTGCACAACATGGTCTGTCTTCTCCAGTTTATCACCAGTTAATAGCGACTTAAGTGGTTGAAAAGCAGAACAAGTCAGAGAAAGAAAATCCACAAATCTGTTATGGTAATAGAGGGCATCACTAACGGGGAAAGCAGAACTCTGCTGCCAAAATGAATACTGAAAATATTTGGCACTAGACTTTTCAAGTCCATCCCATCTAAAAAGCAGTAAAGCACGGGCTCTAAGTACTTGTTTCAGCACGTGCAAGAGTAACAAAGAGAGGCGTGATCACACTAGCAGAACACTGTGCTTTCTAGGGTGCGCAGCAACAAACGCCACCATAGTCCAACAAAAGACAGATGGTGAAGATTACTTAAGTTATCCCAAAAGTGGGGCAGGCAACATCACTTACTGATTGGGCACAGCGCTGTTAAATTAAAGAGAGCCTGTGGGGCTGCCACTTTAGACCCTCCGTATCCTTACTTCTAGCAGGTAAATATGATTTCACAAGCCACATACAGCTGGAAACACGCTGCAACCAAGGATTGTACAAGCTGTTTGTTACTTAGCTTTGAGAAGCTAGGCAGAACAATCACAGTGGGGTTAAAAAGTACCTTCAGGAGAAAATATGGTGGTTCTGGAGTCGTATCTTCGAGACTGCAAAAAGCAACAGCTCGTTAAGTGTCAGCGTTCTCTCCCCACAAACCAACACCCCACAGTTAGCGACGCTCCGAGCCGCGCCTCAAAGCAGTCCCCGACTGTCTCCGCCCAGGCACCGCAGTGAGGCACTGCCGCGACCCGCCCACCCGCCCGCCCCGCACCGCACCGCACCGCACCAGGCCGAGCCGTGAGTCGGCGCGCCCCGCGGCTCAGCCAAGCCGGAGCGGAACCCGGCCGCGGCTGCCACTCACCATCGTGCCGGAGCCGCGCTGCGAGCGCCGGGGACGCGGGCCTGCAAGAGAGCACAGCGCGCGTTAAGCACGGCCACAGTGCAGAGTCATCCGCGCCGCGGGTCCCGTTTCCTCCTGCGGCCGCAGGGCCGCGCCCCACCCGCCCGCCTTTCCCCTCCTCGTTCCCGCGCCCCTCCCCGCACTCACTCGCGGCGGGCCGGAGCGGGCCGCTCGGGGATCAGGAGAGTCCGGTGCGGCCGCGAAGAACCGGGCACCGGCCGCCACCGCCGCCTCGGAAATGGCTGCCGCGCCTGCGCCGTGCGCCGGAGTGGGGCGGGGCCTACGGCGCCCTTCCCTCACGCGCCCCAGGGCGGGGCTGGCGAGAGTGCCCGTACGCTCCCGCCGCAGCAGCCATAGCGCCCCCTGGCGGGAGGGCGGTGCGGAACACACCAAGCGCGGGAGCAGCTCCGGCGCCCGCAGCGCCGCCTTTATTGCCCGAGCCGGGTGCCGCCGTGCCGGCACTCAGCGGCCACCCCCGGCCCCGCCGCTCCGCTCGGCCCGGCCGGTGCGCGGTGCCCGTACGCTGCGGCAGTCTCAAACCACGTCTTCTCTACGGCTTCTTGGCCCACCTCGAACATGCTCATGAGGTGCCTCCAGCCGGTTCTGGCGGTGATCATGAGGTACTCCCTGTTGTCGGGGTACAGCAGGGCCGTGTGCGCGGCTAAGACGAGGGACTGCGCGAACCTGCCGCTCACCAGCAGGAAGAGGGCGCCGCGCTCCGCCGCAGTGAGCGGCAGGACGCTCTCGAAGCCCGCCAGGACGTGCCCCCCGACGCGCAGAGGGTCCGAGCTCTCGATCATCATGTACATGATCGCTATGGCCACTTCGAACACGTAACACCCGTAACTCATGTCGCTGAAATCCAGGATGCCCGACACCCTGTACTGAGGAGGGTGCTCCAGGGAAGCAGAACTGGGCTCTACTAGAATGTTGTGGTCATTCAGATCACCATGATTGATACCTAAACAGGGAAGAAAAAGAAACCATATTTAATAATTATCAAACAACAGAATTTATTCCCCCTCCAACCCCCATTTCTAAGTGGAACAGCTTTGAAAAGACGCATAGAAGTTCAGACTAACACTTCAGCCACAACACTGAAGTTGTGACAACACTGACTCCAGTCTCCTCCAGCACCAATATTGCCCTTCCCGGGCAGCTCATCCCACTAACAGGTGAACAGACAGCAAATAAGGAAGGAACGTGACAAGAGCTTCTTCTGCTCTGGTACTGCCTGTGACAAGGCTACGCGTGCTCCAAACACAGAACAGCAGTTTTCACATTAACAAACTGACAAATCATCAACATAGATGCGAGTCAAATTGCAAAAAATGATTAAATGGTTATTTGGGCCTTTCTGGAAGGAAGGGGTGCACTCCAAGTGTTCTCATTAAGCTGATATAGCAGCATGAATATCATCACCTGAATAGGAAGCAAACTCATCAGAAACAGAAAGAACTGAACCTGCCTCTGGACAGCACATTGCTCCCAGCTGATCCTGTGCTGTGTTTGCTCTGCACAGTATCTGCACATGTCTAACTAGGGATAAAGGATGCTTATTTTTCACTTCTGTTTTTCCTCGTCACAGACCCAAACACCTGTAAGAAATGTCAGTGGCTCGCTTCAACACAATTACAATGAGAATGAAGTACTCACAGGCTCGGAAACTGCTGAGCTTGGGTACCACTTTCCCTCTGAACTGCTCAATGACTTGTTCCACAACTTCACGGTACTTGTTCTGGCCCAAGGCATAAATGTACTGATCCAGCAGAGGAACGTTTGCCAGGTTCCAGATGAACTGACCTCGATGCAGACTTTTTACTGATGGATGATGGAATTTCTATGGAAAAAGCCCAAGGTAAAATAAGCCACAAGTAAAAATCTTGGGTTTATGATCAAAGGTCTTGATTCAAACCCTCTGTTAACTTTTAACAGGTTTCTGATGAGACCCACTAAAAAGCACCTTGACTTTGACCATTGCTTCATAGCAAGTAAAAGTAAATACAAGTAAAAGAATAACCTGAAGAAGGATTAAGGGAAGCATCTTAATATCTACATACAACCCGAATGGGTTTTCTCACATTTTTTAGGTACAAAGATTGTCTTAAGTCACTTGTCATTAATTTAACACTGATACGTTCTGTAGTGTGACATTATGCAGTGACTGAGAGGCTTTGCCAAATCCCACACTGGCAGAGCCTGGACCACAGAGCCTGCAGGGAAAGGCACACTCTGCATGCATTTAAACATAGCAGCTTATAAGGACAAGCCTTAGGATTATCTGGTACATGAAGAAATACTGAGGAAGGGAGTGCTTTATGGAGATGCTGGACAGAGCTGTATTGTTAAGAACATCTCCCTTGGTGCATCCAGGCAGCCTAAGTATTTTAAACAAATAAGGTCTTTAACCTCTTTCTCACTCACAATGAAAAAGGTGGTTTGGAAAGTGACATTCAGGGACGAAACCTTTCTCTCCCACTGCATACATACTGAGCTTATCCTTGAATCCTCTAACGTTTGGAAAGGTATCTTTTGGGCCAGGTTCTACCAGTGCATAGGGCAAATAACAACCAAAAAACAAGAGTAGCTGGCTTCCTCCTAAATAGAAACCTATGATTGTAATTAAGGCTCTTTAAGACAGCCAAATGATAGCCAAAACTGGAACTGGTTATGAAAAAGTAAGGAACATGACCAAGCATAAACCAAAAATCACAGTACAGGATCCCTACAGCTGTATGAAGCACCACACTGGTAGGAGAACAGCAACCACTGCAGTCTTCCCAGCACAGTCATTTCAGCAAGCTACCCTTGGGTTACCAGGGGTGTGAAGGGTAAGACAAAGTCATGAGCCCTTGTTACTGTAAAGCCACAGGCAGTCACTTCACAGGCACAAACTTCTCTCCATGCAGAGGCTATGAGGCATATCCAAGCAAAGGGAGACACCAGCAAAGCAGTGGAATCTGTTCTGTGCACAAAACAATGTATGGCCCATGGCTGCGCCAGCAAGTTGGCCAGGTGAGTTAATTGGGTAGAAAAGTCAGGCTGTATTTTCTGATCTGTCATCAGAAAGCTTAATGCCTTAGGTGTTCTTTTCAGTGTCAATGATACTGTGAAGTTTTGACAGTGATGATTGGAGTTTTCCTTCTTTGAAATGGAAAACCTTGGAGGGTGATAATCCATTTGTTAAGGGCCTTGAGAGCCTTTCCCATCAAAATCTGCTTTCTCATCAACTATTTCCTCCTTAGCAGGACAAGTCACAGGCATCTTTTGAGACTGGCTGGTCTATATGAATTGTTCTAATCACATTATAAGGCATGCCCACAGCGTTAAGACAGCAACACTACATTATCCTTCCCAACTGGAAATTGCTCTTGTAATTTAAGAATGTGGTTAGTAAAGCTGGCAGTTCACATTTCATAATTGTCTGGAGCTGGCAGCCAGAACATGAGAAAGAAAGGTTAATGAAAGGCCATAAATAATGAAAGAGTTCTTTTATGTAACAAACTTAATTACTGGCTGATTTATCAGCTTCATTATCATGTATAATTACAGAGTAAAGAAAGAACTCACTTTGCATTAAGATTATTTGACTGGGAGCAAGGCAAATGAGATAAGTGTCACAAATCTCCACTTGGAGGGAAGGAACCAACTGCTCCTGGTGTTAAATGGACACAGTTCTACTGACCCGGAGAAAGACAGCAAGCCAAAGTGAATTCAAAGTAACAGACCAGGCAGCTGTGCCTGACGTGCACTATACAGAAATCCTTTACGTGACTGTAGTTTGAGAACCCCAGGGTTCGCCCTTCTCATTTGCCAGGTTTGCAACGCCAAACGGGAGTTTTGCAGAAGTAAAAAGAAATCCTTCTAGCCCTGCTCACAGCACAAAGCTGCATTGCAAGAGGAGCACCAGTGCCCTGTCATAAGCACCAGCTGGTCATTTTACTTGGGGAAATGGTTTGGAGGCTGGCACCCAAAAGGTGAATTAAGCTGAAACCTGCATTCACCAACTTGACCTTTGTAGATGAGGAAAGCAGAGAGCAAGCACAAGAAGAAACAGAGAGGAGACGTTCATTGAGCAATTGTGAGGCTGCAGGGATGACAACCCACCTCTGCAAGAGCTGTATCCAGGCTGGCAGCAAGCTTACCAATCTCATAGAACACCTGAGGGGTTGTGGCAACCTTTGCTACCGGTGTGCCTGGCAGGTAAGTCAGCAGCCTGACCAGGTACTTCTTGTTCCCAGGGCCACCATCTAACAAGGGAAGAAAGACACTGTCAGTCACTTTGATACACACTATAGGGTATTAGTTAATGCAAGAGGCAAACAGGGTTTATCCCAGTGTAGAAACCATCAGGGATAGCTGATGAAACATGTCATTCAAAGATCTGATTTGCCAGAATGCTGTAGGATGATGTGCAGACCTTAGCACATTTGCCATCTGCACTGGACTTGGAGGTTTTGTGCTAGGGATTGACTCTGCATACAGCAGGTTCCCTCCAGTGCCACTGGCCCCCTCTTACACAGTTGTGCAGCAGAACAGGGAGCCCCGGGACTCCCGGCTTTTGTAGGGAAGTTATAGTCAAAGTAGAAGCAGAATGTCAATGCAGTATTTCTTCCAAGCACTGTTAGAACAATTTTTCACCCCACAGATGGGCTGGAACTGTGTTTTACCCCATTCTGTTGGCAAATCATTTGTAACATCACTTAGCCAGTGAGGCTTTTTTCCTTTTCTTGTGCTCAGACAGGTCAGATCCACACTTTCTCCATTATACTGAGGTTGTTTCCTAAGTGTTTTCATAGTTCATTGTTATTCTTTTTGAGTTGCTTTCCTTCTGGCATTGTAAGTTTGGACTATTATGGCTAGACATACAGGTCACCTGATACATAACCCTTAGTATTTAAAAGTAGGCCTAGAGTTTTACTTTAGCATGTGCATGGCATGCCATATAGCAAGCTCCTGCTAAGCTCAGGGTGGCAGTAGGGCAGTAAAGGTGCTCATAACTGCTCACCTGACTCCAGAGACAGGATGCCGCCATCTTTTGTAAGATAAGGAGTAGCTGCAGGAAAGCCTTTGGCGCTGAGAAACATCATGGCCTGGGTCTGCACTTCAATGAGGTCTGGCTTCTGGCTGTCCTCCGAGTTGGTGATTTTGAGGACATATTCATCAGCATCTTCACCAGCACCTCCGCTTCTCGGGACACGCACGTGGAAGTTCTGATCATTGTAGCTGGGGAGCGGCCTGACCCAAGACACCTTCAACCCAAACACCCTGTCCACCAGCGCAGCCACTTCTCCTTCACCAAGGGCTGGTTTGGTGAACGTTTGCGGGTGACGGCCGTTTCCAGAGGACATCGTGTCTCTAGAAAGAAAAGAGAAGCTGGATGATCTTATCCTTGTTCCGACACCAGAAGCAGCAATCACTGCAACAAAGTGCATTCAGGGATGGGAGAAGAGCTTCCTGCATTTATTAATCAAGCAAAGAGCACCCACGAAGCCATGCCGGGTTCCTTGCATTGCAGTTTCTTGTCAGCTGCTTACTCTGTAGCCCCCTCCCGAAAGACTTCCAGAGGATGCCCTCAGTATGTTCATAACAGGGAGACGTGAGGAGCTCATTAACCAGGAGCGTTCCAACCAGCTAATTTCCAGTTGCAGCCTAACCTGGCACACTGCGAACCAGGGATGGTTTCCCGAGAACCAGAGCTGCTGAATCCCTGGCCCGGAACTCCTGGATTCGCACCTGCAGAAGACAAGCACAATTCAGTACCCCTTACAGCAGACGGGCTCCTCCAGCGCGGTCGCGGCCTGCAGAACGAACCCACGGGCCTTCGCTCGGTCTCTGCCGCTGCTGCCCTGCCGCCTGTCCGGGCGCTGAGCGCAGAGCCCGGCCCAGGCAGCGACCCTTGGACCGCGCGGGAGCTGCCCAAACCTCTGTAATGCCGGGGAGCCCCGGGACCTGCGCGGCCCCCCCGCGCGCACCGCCCCTCTCGGCCGAGCCGCCTCAGGCCAACGAGCCCATGGCCCCGGCGGGACAGCGGCTGCGGCCTCCCCCTGCCGGCTCCGCCGGGCCTGGCCCGGGCCCATCGCCTGCGGGAGCGGCGGAGGAACCGGACACCCTGCGCAGCGGTTTGGTTCCAGCCAGCGGGAAAGGGAGCGAGCAGCGCTCGGTCAGGAACGGGCTCCCGCTGACACCGATCCGCAGTGATTACCCCGTTTAAATCCCTCCATCAGCAGAGGGGTCAAACACCAAGTCCGGTTCTTGGGATGTCCCACAGCCCTCACTGGGAGCACCGGCCCAGGCCTGGAGAACTCTACATCTCATTATATAGAACTACAAACCCCACGCCTTACATTAGCTGTCAAGATGGATATATAAATCTCTACCTTTTTTTAATCACTACGTATTTCAGAAATCTTCTGCAATAATTGAGATCCTGCTAGGACAGAGTGAGGAATCTGAGGGGAAAAAAGGAAAAACTCTTGGTTTCAAGTAAACCAGCTATTAAGAATGCTCTGTCCCAAAATTTCAGCAATACTTGTAATAATAAGGGTATTAAATTGAAAACATTATTTTATCCAATAGGGAATTCAGAAAAGGGAAACTATTTCCCCAAGCAACAAAGTTCCTTGGTTTCTTGTTCCCAGTGTCACAGCGCATCACTGAAGGTGCCTGACCAACCAATACATTTCACCACTTCACTCTCCTCTCATGCCCCAGAAATCACACCAGTGTTTCTCAAGAATAAAAGAGCTCCCGTAAATATGAAGGCTCCTCCTCTCCATTCCCGAGGCTGGCTGATGGTTTACCTTACTGGAACAAAATGGACAGAGCAAGAAAGTGTTCTTGCCATCATGGACTTGATACGTAGCAGTTTACAGAACCAACTGAATACACTCCTGCCTGCAAGCAAGCTGCAGGTACATGTGGCAGGCCGGCACCCCGCTAGCCTTCCCTTTGTTTCCATATGGGCAGTAGTGCCAACATGCCATACCTACAGGCTTCAGTGCCTCTTTTGCCTGCCCTGTGGTCTGGTGGGAAGTTCAGTGCCCTTGCAAGGCAACACCCAGGACTGAGGCTGGGCTCCGGCTCCTCGGCGTTATCTGTCAGAAAGATTAGATTTGGATAATTTAGCATCTCACGTGCTAAAAGGGAGCCTTCAGAGGTGTGCCCAGATAACTTGTGAAGGTCTTGTCATAGCTGTGAGCTCTACGTGCCATAACCATAATCCTGATTAGCAGCTGGCTTCAACACAGGATCTCATCTCAAGTCTAGGTTAAAATAGACATTTTCCTGAAGAACAAACAGGTTAATATAAAAAGCACCTGATATAGTTACAATAGACTGGCCCCTGGGGCTCAGCTAACCTAGGAAACATCTTTCTACAGCAACTAAACATGCTTTGGAAGCCCGTAAGACACTCCTCAAGGAGAAAATACAACACAATTATACTCTCTCCCTTACCCACCCCACCCTTTCACACCATTTTAAGTGTATTTCATGCTATGAAATCAAACCAGATGGTAACATACAAGAAGTGTGATACAATTTTCTTTATTAAAAATAATTTACAGCATCAGTAACATTTTATGCACAACTGTCATCAACTGAACTTAAGATATATCTATACAATACTTACTGAACTTAAAACACTGTTCTGTTGGCTTTAAACAGCAGACACTGATTTGCAGTTGCTTAAATATGATTAATATATATAGTTTCATGTCCTTATACTTAGGTGTAAAATGTATAAACATCAATGCTCTCCCAAGGATTCACAGTTTGGGAGGGGGATGGAGAAGGGCGCAAGGAGAGAAGACATTTAGAAAAGCAGGAACAGATGCTTCCCCGAATCAAAATGGAGAGAAGCCAAGGTTAAATACATCTAACACACCAGTTGTATCCTCAGAAAGGTACATTTCCTCCTATGCTTCCAGATACTATAGAGGGCTAATCCAACACTGGGGTTTTTGTGTGTGATCACAGCACTGCTCTGACTGTACCGTATCCTGCCACTGCCAGAAAGCAGGCATCACTCCTGCCCAGCTAAAGCTCACAGGTCCTAGTAGTGTGTCCAAAGTTAAACATTCCCTTTGGCTACAGGGCTGATGGACAATGCTCATAGGAGAGGGGACAAGCACACCCCAAGTGTTACCTTTATGTGGGAGATGAGCACCTGTGAGGGGCTGCTCCTCACAGCACCCACCATGCTTCAGGCATGCAGGTCTGACGGGTGGGAGGCAGCGTGCACACCTGACAAAGGTGCCACTCACTTGGGCAGATGTAGGGCTGGACCCCCTGCAGCAACCACAGCAGGAGCCTGAGGTTGACCAGCAACTGTGCCAAAGTACAGCTCCAACGGTGTCCTTCACTGATTTTAAGACACAGGAGTGCAGCAGAATTAGTTGCTATGGTTATGAACCCCATCGTGTTTTTTAAGAGATGACTAGCTTTATGAATAGTGACATCTCATGAAATTGCACTAAAATACACAATACTGCTTTACCTCCACAGGGCTGCATCACTGCCTCCTCCTGAAGCAAGAGCATGTCAGTGCACTAGATAAGGCAGGGGCTGTGTTCCATTCCAGCATCAGCCACCACACGAGTTTTCAATGGCTTGTCGTGGTTTTATTCATCATCTGCACAAAGCACCATTTTGTGCCAGCAATAAACTCCTATCTGCTCCCCAGTGACAAACACACATTTTCTTGAACTGAATCATACCTTTGAGCTGGGGAAAAGAACAGTATTAGACACTGTTGTGCAGAAATAAGATCTGCTCAATAACTCTGGATAAAATTAGCATGTGTACCACAAAACAAACTCATTCAGCATCCGTTTGAACACAGTATTCTAAAATGCATCAATTCCTGCACCCCTATCAATGGTAGGAGTCACTGGAATGTTTTTATCTGGACTAAAAAAAAAACAAGCCACAGCAAAACTAGTGAAATACAGAAACAGACTATACAGAACTTGAAACTTTAGGGAACTTTGTCCAATAAAGTAAAAAAGGTGTATCACACGTTATGCCAGTGAAGTCAAAGTAATTTGCCATCTGAACTGCCAAAAAGCAATGTCTTGAGACAATATAGTTATGCCAGGGTCAGGGTTTTTTTAAAGGAATGTCAGAAACACACTATTTAAAGATTTGAATGGTGCCATCTACTACCTTAGTGTCTGGTTATAAACTGGAAGCAGAGGTAGTAAAGCTAATACAGTCCTCTTGGAAGTTCTGATATTTAAGACTACGTTTATCAAGAGCAACAGATCTTAAAGCAAAACCTTGACACTTTCTAATCAAGTTACTGCAGCTTTGCCCTTCAAAAGAAATTAATCTCTATGTAAACCCTAAGTGGTGGTATGAAGCTTTTCAAGGTACAGGAACACAGAAACAGGGAAGACTCACTTGGGTGGATTAGAACCTGTCAATGCTTAGGTAAGTGGTAAAACAAGCACTTGTGCAGAAACTGCATCTTCTGTCAGTAGTCAATATGGAACAAGGCTTTTATCATCAGTGTGCTGACCATTAAATTTATGGAAGCTGCAATGGCACAAGAGCCAGGTTTGTTTAGTGGTCTGGGATTTCAGCAGGGAATTTGATGCTTGTTTGGAAGAGCTGCAAACGAACAGCAGATGAGGAAGCATTAAATGGCAGAACGGCTGCCTCCACTGTAACTTATTAGATGTGGGTCATATTTAAAGCACAAGAATTTAAACAGTCCTAATGTTTTTAAACATTTTTAAAAGTTAAAATAGTAAGAAGAGGTACTTTGTCTAATGATATTGAAGACAGCACAGTAACTACTGGTGTCACAAAGCACAAACTGCATCCCTTTACGGAAATGGGACAAGCTTCATTCGGACACTGCAGCTTCCCAAAGGCTGGCATGCTACACTTAACTGATGTGAGCAAAGTAACCGTGAGCATGTTTTTGAATGCAGAGATGTTTGCCATACTTCTAAGCACACAATATTTTATAGGATGAGCAGTTTGACATCTGGGTTCAGATGAAATGACTCAACGTAAGGAAGTCTTGATCTGCAATACAGGAGACCACAGGGCTCACGTGCACTGCTTTTTTTCACGCCCGTAACCTATAGAGCAAGTTAAAAACTGAGGGTCTGTTTTAAGCTCTGGATGCAAAAATAAATAATAATGACAATAAAATGATGTGTGGCCCTTACCATTCCATACCATCTGCTACCCTACAACCAACACACAGCAGTACACAGAGTTACAGGTGCAAGAACTGAGTGGAAACAACTGCACAAAGTCTCCTGACATAATAACCTTCAGCACGATCAGGTTCAGATTTTGCATCGTTTATTTACAAAATGGTCTGATAAAACATCCCCTCCATACTTACAGCTCTCTGCCACAACACACATGTTGATTTCAGCAATGTTTAATAGCACCATTAGAATATTATTTAAAATCAGGAAGGATCTTGTTGCAGTAACAATGATTCACAATCTTTTACATCCATGGACGAAGTAACTTTGAGCACACTAGGACTGTTTGCAGTTCCACAGTACAGATTCCTGGGTTCACACAAGGCATTTTCAGCATTACCAGTTATGCAAGATACCCATATCAGTCAGTCAGTCTACTATAAGAATCTTCGAGCCACAAAGTTTAGACTTCCACCATACTTGTATAAAGTTATCTCCATGTCGTTTTCAAACAAGGCAATCACGCTGAACACTTTTCCAGTGCTTGTCTTCAAAAGAAAAGCAAAAAAAGAGAGACCAATTAAGAGTTTTGCTTTCACTTCTCTCTTGGCTCATTTCTCAGTCCACATTTTAACCCCACATTTTGATGAACACAAGCAATTTCACCCTGCCTATCTGCCACTGCAGAACCCAGACACTGCTGGGAACAGAATGAAGGCCCATTTTACTCCACAGTGTAGATACAGCTGGGAGCATGCTATGTACCTGCTGTTGACAAAGCCATTTCCCTAAGATGGTACAAAGCCTGTTACTATGGGCATAGTATGTGTTACTACAGGACTTCTTACACAGAATGGCAAGCTGAAGCCTCTCTCAAATAGTCACACCCATGTACTCAAAAGGGCATGAATGAGACACATGACTCAGTTCTACCTTAACAGGGTTTGGTAAACAAGGCCCCAGAAAACAATCATTTCACACTGCAATACTTTGGGAAACTTGAATAAACACAGCTTGCTTACAAAGAGAATTAAGTTCTGGGGTTTTATCCCACTTTCCATCATCAGGGTTAACTTCTTTCTGCGCTTTCAATTGTCAGTACATTCAAAAGAGAAATAAAAGAAATACTGCAAAGATACCTTAATATCCAAAGTCATTCCAGGTGACAGCTCTGAAGGGAACAATATAGAAAATTGCTCTCTGCCAGTGAGACCCAAAGTACTTGGATTTTCCCCAGGAAGAAACTGAAGTGGAGCTATGCCAATCCCAATCAACTGGCTTTTATGAACCTTCTCATAGCTTTCAGCCAGGACAGCTTTAACACCCTGCAAAAAAAACAGGTGATTTTGTATTTCAGTACAGTAGTCAGCAAAATGCAGAAGTAAGCTTCAAATACACGTTATGTCCAACATCTTGCAATTCAAACCAAATAGTAAAGCAGTGATTTGTAGGAGTCCTGTACAGAAGTAAGTTGGTAACACTTTTTAGCTGTACAGCTACATGAAAGCAAATGAACCAGAACAGGCCCACAGAGCACGAAATGGAGTTTTACAACAGACAGTGACCATGCTGTGGTTAGCTGGTGGGGGGGTCCCACGCAAGATGTAGAACTTCCATTACTCCACATGAATATTCCGAGTACTAGTGGAAATCAGTCACCAACAGCTGGATACATAGTACTCCATGGACACCAAAGAGAGGTGAACACTGGATAAAGAACTAATTTATCTCCAAGTCTGGAGTCTAAGACAGGAAGTTAATTAGGAAATTCAGATTTAGTGACTCTTTTCTATGAAGGTTCCAGCAAAGACATTATTGAGAAGTCTTAAAACCAAACTCTGATCTTACTTTCAAGATTGAGGACAGTTACTGGACATATTTATGCCCAAAACTAAGCAATGTGGTTTTAGATATTTCCAGGTAACACAAAGACACTCCCCAAAGCCAAACAAACCAGCAGTACCAGTAAAAAAGGCCCTTTTGCAGCCCAGTCTCTTGAGCTACCCAGTCCATACTTCTTTCCTGCTAGAATAATTACAGGGATGCCTTCTTTCTGGTAGAGCTCTGCTGCTTCAAACACATCTAGCTGTGGAGAAAGCAAGTGAAACAGTGTAAGTGAGCTGTAAACCTGCTGCACATGTTCAGAGTCACTCTGTAAACAAACACATCTTTACCGTTTGTCCTGATGGGAAGTGAACTGTTTTGGGAGCTGGCTTTCCTATGAACTTATTCAGAAGCTTAATATTTGCAAAGGTACCTCTCGTCATCACAGCATCATTACCTCTTCGAGCTCCGTAAGAGTTGAATTCACGAGGTGTAAGTCTAGTAATAACATTTAAAAGGGGATCAATTAAAGTTGATCTGGTTTACAATGATATTGTGATTTTTATAATACATACTGCAGCATCTCCAAGTTTTCAGTGCAAGATGTAAAGAACTACTTGTCCAACAAATGCAATTATAAGAACTCATAAACCAAATATGCAAACCATTGCTACATTATTCATGAAGAAAACTGCAATTTTATATTAATGTATGACTTTTTTTATGGAGTGCTACAAGCAGTATGGTACAAACTACATGAGAATTATGGGGAGACTGTTCTAAGAAACAAGCCTGTTCACTAATTCTCTTAGCTCTACCAGAATATTTATTAACAAGCATTACACCAAAATGAGAAGCTTTACTCCCAAATCAAATGACCTTTCTGGGATTACAGGCCCATTAACTTTGTCTCTATTTCTCATACTACTACTCATTCAGACTGAATGCAGTAGTTACAGAGGAGTCCACACCACGGGCTATTATTTTGTCATGCTTCACCGGTACTGCAATAATTACACACCTTTGCAACATAATGCAACAATCTAATTTCCAAACCTTTCAGCAGCAGCTCAGCACCCTGTTGGGTTCTGTGTCTTTCAGAATTTCTGCTGCAGGATGCTCACTGATGCAGAGGTGAGTTACAGCACCAGTCACATTCATTCAGAAAACCTGCCTTCACTCTTTTTAAAACTTACAGACACCAGCAACAGTTGCTATTTTGCTTATTCATGTATAATCTCCACTTTACGCAGTCAGCTAACAGTGCTGATCAATTATTTGGCATGGGAAGCAGTGCTCTGATATAATTAGAGCTGTTGATATGAGAAGTCCTTACCCTTTGTTGGTCAGATACTTCGCAGCAGCACTACTCCTTGCAATGCTTCCAGCAGGGGATATATGATCTGTAGTTACTGAATCTCCCAGATAGAGCAAGACATGGGCATTTTCAATTGGTTGTGGTGAAACTGGTTCTTTGGCCTGAAAAGGAAGGGACCAGGGAGGGAGGGAAAGGACAGACAGACAACAATAAAAATGTAAGAAACATTTTTCTTACAAGATCTTTATATGTATAAGCCATATCTGCAATATATGAAGGCACGCTGATGTACAGGCTCCACTTGTTCCAGAGATCCAAGCAATATTTAAAGACTGAGAAATGTTAGGAATAATCAAATCAGTCACTCTAACAGTGAAGCTTTACTGGAATAATTATTCTGATACTTAAATGTAATGCACATCATCTGGTGGATAGATCCAATGTACTTACAAGCTTATCAAAAAAGGAAGGACATCTGATGTAAGTAGATTTTAAATCCCAGGGAAATAAAGTTGACTCAGGTGCTTCCAGTAGGTTCCATCGTTTGTTTCCTTTCTACAAAAAAGGAAAGTAACCAAAAAGAACAGAGAACTTGGTTTATAATTTTTACATTCTGAAACCAAAGACTTGCTGGTGGGTTTCTTTTTAATTTCTATCCTACACTGCAAGTTAACCTCAGTGGATATTACTTAAGAATCAGTATTTAATACAAGTACCCATCTCAGTTAAGTCCTCCTTTACAGTAAGGGGAAAAAACTGACAAACCAATCTGCTTCAGCTGGAAGATAGTACAAAGCTACATGAAATGCAATCTAAGTCATGTGGAACAAAATACAATTCTTGCCTCCATTTTCTCTTTCAACTCCTTAAACATGGCTGATATCACACACTCCTCCTCCACAATGTGAAGTTCTTTTCGGGTGGGCCAAATATCTCGTAAGTAAATGTTTTCACCATTGAAGCCAGTGCCTACAGAAGATTTAACAGAACAATAATTGTGTAGAATATTAGACTTCATATTTCTATTAGAATACAAATATGTCTATATTCAGGTATTCAGAGACGGTACCAGATATGTGAAGAATTTCATCAGTTAAGTAGATGCTTTGCTTTAGCTACAAGCAACACCCAGCACAACTGTGCTTTCTCTTCGTGCCAAAACACATGCGAAGGAACATCATCTGCATATGCATTAGATGCAGAAACCTCTTCTACACATTCATTAGATGCAGAAATAGAAGATGTAAGGAAATACTTACCCAAAGGCTCAGTTTCAAAGTCTATTCTGACTGTGCCTGCAATAGCATAAGCAACTACTAGTGGTGGAGAAGCAAGGTAGTTGGCACGTACACAGTCACAGAGGCGCCCTTCAAAGTTCTTTGTTCCAGACAACACTCCGCAGGCAATTATATCCCCCTGAAAGGCAGAACCATGGTTGTTTTTCTATATGACTTTGCAGTACTTCAACAGCTCATGTTATTTTTTGTTAAGTCAGATGTGCTTTTAGCATTTCACTTCAACTATTTATTCTTACACTTCAACTGAAAGGCATTTTGCTCTCCCAACCCCCTTCCTCCTTCACTTCCTTTTCACTCTTGACCCTCAGATATGTTCTCCAGTCACTTCACTGAACTCCTCCCCTGCCTTTTATTTCTTGTATTCTTTTTTCCTTCTTCACAGCAGAAGTATGCTGCAGCTGTTTAGACACCGCTGGTTAAAATCACTCGTGCACACAGACCTCTAAAACCCATTTACAAAACAAAACCTACATGTTGCTTCCTCCATAAGATTAATCCTATGCGTTTATCTTGTAATTTACATCTGTATGCTACAAATACTGTTACATTTATTTTATGTAGCAATGAATTACCATGGTCTCTGACATGCAGATGAGCTAAAACGTCATGCAAAGCCCAAACTGACAAAGTATACGTTGCACTTGGTGAGAACTGCATTTCTGTACTCATCAAGCCTTAGAGCTTTACCTGCTTGATTGCATTCCTGATGGCTTCTGGTAAGGGGGCAGTGTTTCCAACACACGTTGAACACCCATAACCGACAACCTCAAACCTACATTGGAAAAGAACAATCAAGTAACACATTAAATGATTACAAGCAGTTTGTTAGCAAAGCCGCTTTTCTTTCATTAGCCATCATTAAGAAGAGTTTTTTCTTTGATAATTAAGACTTTTAGGACATGAAAAGCAGACACCACTTCTCACTGATGCAAGCAGGAGAGTACAAGACAACATTTTTACAATCAATCGAGTCGAATAAGATTTTGTTCCATAAGTAATAGCACAGCAAAGGCAGTAACAATCCTCACAGAACACAGCTGGGCACCATTCCACAATTATGCACATACTCTAGTTACTGTTACAAAGCAACCAAAACCAGGCCAAGCAACCCATGACAGCAGCAGTGTTAAGAAAAGTTTAATACAGATTGTCCCAATAAATTCACATCCAGGTTCCACTTTCAACATACATCAACAAGTGCATCCTTTCCTGTGAGACAATTACAATTAAGTAGATCACTACTGAAAAAACAGAGCTCAGAGGAGGTAGAGATCTACACAGTCAACTGTAAGGTGGGAATAAAATACAACTTTAAGCCAGCAAGTCGTAAAATGACAATCTAGTAAGTTCAGAATTAGCCACCCACATGAACAATCATCATATTTATCAGCCTGTATAGGCTCCGTGTGTGCTACTGTCCTGAAATGACACATGAAGTGGGAGTCACAACTTACCCAAGCTTACTGAGGTATGGCAATACTCCGCTTGAACTGAGGTAATGTGTAACCATTCCACTGCCTGGTGATAAACTTGTTCTTATGTAGGGCTTAACCACTAGGCCAGCTTCAACAGCTTTTTTGGCCAGAAGTCCTACCGAAAAAAAGCAGCTTATATTAGTATATCCCTTAAGAGAGCATCTTTAAGATGCTGCCTTAAATTAAGCATACACCCCCAGAGGATTAGTAAACCTTCAGTTTATTATTCAAGCAACTACTTGCCTGAATAAAGTTTAACTCATAACAATGACTCAGGTTTTTGTTCCCATTCCTATAATATCAATGCCTATTTCCTTTTCTGTAAGAAAGAGATCTCTTTCCCACATTCTAGTTGGCAGTGTAAATCCATTTATTATTCTTCTGATACAGGCCACACCACCTCAAAGGGAAGCTTGCCTTGGCCCAGAGGGCCTCAAAATAAGCAAGCAGCGTCTGACAGAGGAATAGCTACTCTGGGACAGCTTACAGAGGTATGGCACATACTCCTTAACTCATGACTACAGCACAGACCAACTGCTCAGCAGCTCCCGCATTAATTGTTCACCCATCTGAAGACAGCCCTGACCCTGGTGACCTGCTGAAATACTACCCAACATAAATATTTAGTCATTTCTATCATTAACACTGGTTTATGTCACAAATTCTGAGATCCTATTATTGAAAAGTAACTTCCATTACATAACCTCCAGAATACACAACAAGCTTAAAGCTAAAAGTTTAGTGCCAAACCTTTAGGCCAAGTCATTACAAAGAATCTGCACAGCTGAAGGTAAAGGCTGTGTAATCAGAGAGGTACCATTAGGATCCAGGCAGTTACTGATCAAACGTACCTGCAGCAAGCATGACAGATGGATTACAATTGTTTGTACAGCTGATTACTGCAGCAATGACAATGCAGCCATGAGATAGCTTGTATTCATTTCCTTCATAGTGAACAGGTACAATGTCATTCTGTTTCTCAACTGCAATCTGAAAGCCTTTAACACCAGACTAAATGAAAAAACACACAAATTAGCAGTTACTACAGCACAGGAAGTATGGTATTACAGTAAAATCAAGTGAATCCTCACTTTAAGATAACACTCAGCTGCCCCACTAGGAACCACCTGAAGAGATTTTAAAAGCCACTCTTAGTTCATGCCTCTCTCCATACAGACAGTGGTCTAATCCTTTATTCATAATTGATTTAACTTAGCAACAATTGCAAACAAATGCCAGCCAAAGCATGGCTGATCCCACACATTCCTTGCTAATCAGGAAAGAACAATCCTGGACGAATACACATCTACTACACAACACTTGTTTCTGAATTAGAGGAATACCTAAGACTTTTACTGGAAGAAGATGATAACTAGAAGTAGACTAGGACAGTAACACTGCATACCCTCAGCTCTTCAGCACACAGTCAAGCTTCAAAGGTCCCTTTCCACCTCAACCACACTGTGATCTGTGATCAGTTACCATTTCTCTCCCTAGCACAACTGACCATTCTGTGTTATACATCTCCTTACTAGCCAGAAGTGCTCAAACTAACAAAGTATTTTTACAGTGTCTAACAGTGTATGCTTCTAATACTGCTGCCAGTCTTCAAGTTCATGATAAACACTAAAAATGAAGAGGCTTTCCTGTATTAGCTGCATTCTCAGTTACATATGCATATCCCTAACCAAAAATACCACCTTCAGAGTAAATATATTTCCTCAGGGAAGTCAAGTTGAGAAGAAAAATCACTTGCTAAGTTAAGAACCCAGAACACCAATTAGCTACAGATCAGGTCAGTCTTCAGGCATCACCATTAAGCTATGATGACTTCTCTTTTCTTATGGTAATTGTTATGGAATAAAAGTAAAATAAAGCCATTTAAAAACCTCTAGAGATGAGTAAACATTTCCCAAGGTTATGCTATTTTTGCTATTAACCCCATGGCAGAGGGGTTGGACCTGGATGATCTTAAGGTCCTTTTCAACCCAAACCATTCTATGATTTGATTTATCACTTAAAGGTTTATCCTCCTTAGCAATCTAAATAGTGAAATTAAGGATTTTTCTAAGTTCATGTACCTGACAAACACACCTATGATTTACCAGCTACTATCCTCAGGACACTTGTTAAGCAAAAGAATATCATTGGATAAGCTGTTTATCTACTCATCAGGCAGCTCAGCTTGTACGCAAGAAATAAGTAACAAATTTCATTCATGTAGGTCATAGGAAGTACCTTTTGAGGAGTACATCAGTGGTACAAACCTTTTCATTTAAGCAGGCTTGGAAGTCCCTTTTCATGTTATTAACAGCCACTCTATCTTGGGACCTCTTGGGGCCACTGACATATGGAATTATAGAACTTAAACTAATTTGCACTACCTAAAAAATACAAGAAACAAAGAGAAAATATGCATCAATTCCAGCCCAACAGCACAGTGAATGAGAGACACCTATGACCTCTTTTACTTTAAATTTGAGTGTTCTGACACATGAAAACTCTGGGCTCCCCTTTTCAAGCCCACCCACTGTAAAAGGCTACCCCACTTACCCAAAATGTTTTAACACTACCCCTAACTTTTCTACTGTGTGTAAGAGTTACCTCATCACTCAGCAGTGACAGGAGGTCTGTACCTGTTAGTTGCTATGAACTGTATCGTGCTTCCCTTCTTTCTCCCACCCACTCTGTATCCTGTAACATACTCTGTTTCTCAAAATACTGACTTAATAAATGCAGCTTTTATTAAAGCAATAAAATTTACAGGAGGAGACAAATTTGATAAGCAGCAGTAGTTATTTATTACGAGATTCACATACAAAACCAAGTCATTTCAAGCATACCTGGGAATACTCAGGTTCTCTGGAAGAAGTCTCATCGCTCCTAAATAACTTCACAGCTTTAAGATACACTTCCATGACCTCAAGCCTGGCCTTGTCAAAACCTTGAGAAGGTTATTTCAAACATGAGAAAAGTCACATTAAGAAACATAAATAAACCAACCAACCAATTCTCAGAAATTTGACTTCAAGCATATCATCCAAGTACTGTTTTCCAAGGACACCACTTCCAGAACCACTGGCAACCCCCAGGAGCCAGTCAAGAATTATGCACAATTAGCTTAACTTTCCTTCTTGTCTCAGGGACCAAAACACGCTGCTCCAACTCCAGTAGTTGTAGCCCTAAATTTACAGATTTGTCCCTGATGTTCAAAAAGCTTTTCTCCATTAAGATTTACTTGTTGAATACAGATCATGTGCTTAGTTAGCAATAAGCAGTATTAGTGGCTAGCCTTAGAAAAAGATGCATTTGTGCAGCCCTGAGCAGACAAAACATGTTTGCTGTACAATTAAAAATGTGTAATTCCTATTTACAAGTGACAGATTTCAGTTTTGGAAAAGCTCACTAATGTGAATGAGCTCTTTTTTATATCTGTTACCCTGCAGCTTTCTCCCTTTGCAGTAGTTTGGTAAGGAATTGACACCCTTCCAGCTTAGCCTGACAGGCATCATGGTTTAAGCCCAGCCACACAGCCTCTCACTCGCTCCCCCCCTTCCTCCTTCAGCTCCCAGAGGGATGGCGAGAAGAACTGAAAGAATACAACTCAGACAGGTTGCGATAGGAACTGTCCAGTAACTAAGGTATAACACAAACCAGTGCTGCTACCACCAATAATAACAATGACAAGGGAAATAACAAGAGAAGAGAATACAACTGCTCACCACCAACCAATACCCAGCCTCACCCCAGCAGTAATCTTGCCCTTTCAGGTAACTGCCAGTTACATCCTAGGCATGACGTGCTGTGGTGTGGAACACCTCTTTGGCTAGTTTGGGTCAGGTGTCCTGTCTCTGCTTCCTCCCGGCTTCCCCTCCTCCCTGGCAGAGCATGAGACTCAGAAAGTCCTTGGTCACAGTAAACATTCTAAGCAGTAGCTAAAAACATCAGTGTTATCAGTGCTGTTCCTAGGCCAAAAGTCAAAAACACTGCACCAGCTACCAAGGAGGGAAAAAAAAAATGACTGCTACTGCTGAACCCAGGACAACAGGTCAGTGAAATAATGCTCTTGAAAGACGGAAAGTAAAAGAATGTGGAAAAAAGTGGCAATATGTTGTGATTGGGTTTTTTCCACTTAGCTCTCATAATCATTTTAGATAGTGATTTTGTAGGGACTCTCAGGCGGCTAAGGGATTCATTTCATAGTGAGAAGACTTCTACTCTATACACCTCCCAAAATATAAATGAGAATTTTCTTCCTATATATAGCATATATTGTAATGAGAATTTCCTTTTCTTTTAAAGGCTTACATACGCTTTTCAGAACAAAGACTTTGAATGTTGAAAAATGACATGATGTTAGTAAGCTGGATGTCAGACAACTGAACCAGCCACAAACCTCAAGTGCAGCCAGCTATGCCCAGGCCAGTGCTGTACGTGCAAAAACTACAGCCCCACTTCAATACATGGGATACACAGACAAAATAAGCCACACTAGAAAACATCTGCACTGATAAAGCAGGTACACAACTCAGACTCAAACACCAACGGTTAAGTGTGCCACAGAACTAGCCAGCAGTAAATCTGCATGGCACGAGATTTGTGGTAGGCATTATTCAAATGCCCAAGATTCTATTGTGTAAGAGTTAAACCAAGTATATCGCATGAAACAGCCTGTTACTGTACAGCACATTTTTAGATGGCAAATCCATGTCAGAACTCTGCAGAAAATCCCTGTTTAAGAACTATGATGTTTCAAGCAAAAAAAATGCATTGCCACATACCTGAAACACAGACACAATGAATCACTTTTTTTAAGGTCACCTTACCTGTATGCTTTAAGTGCTTCAGTGTCACATTATCAACAGGGAAAAAGCTCAGAACAGCACCATATTCAGGACACATATTTGCTATTGTGGTTCGGTCTGCTACAGAGAGCTGGGAAACTCCACTCCCAAAAAACTCCACAAATTTTCCAGCAACATCAGCTTGCTTAAGATGCTGTTTAAGAGAAGACATAGTGATATTTGTTATAGGAAGAAGTACAGTCCAAGCAATGTTTGTTGCAACAATTTGCAACTAGCTAGTCATGAGCATCTAAAACGAAATGGTGAACTTTAAGGCTCACGTCTGCAACAAAACCCAAGCCCCATTAAAACACTGGGTTCTAAACATCTATACCTCCATCTGCAAACAAGTTCTGCACATTTCCTAGTGGAGAGCAGATACACTCTTCCTCAGGCACCATGCCAGCAAGGAGAATGGAGTTTTAAAAGCATTCACAGCTCTTTAGTGCTTTGAAGCTCTTCATCTACCGCAATAGCAGCAGCCTGCACCACCCTGGCAAAACCCCATCTTCACAAAACAGGTTCTGGAGTTGTACCAGCTCACAGTCACAGATAGGACTTGTGTCTTGCAGGAGTTATTCTGGAACAAATAGGGTATCCACGGAAAGTTTTTAAACTAGGGAAGAAGCCCACATGCTGTCAGCAGGAGAAAAAGGGAAAACAGCTTCTCTTCCCTGCCCCTACCCTGCACACATACTTTTTTCTTAATATATTCTTATAGTGAAAGAGGGACTGTAAATAAACCACTATAGAGGGGGGAAAAAAAACCCCAACCCCTAAACACACTACTATGGAGGACTAGTAAATAAAAATGGTTGGAGATTATTTGTATCTGTCTGGACTGCCATTATTAAGGATATACTAAAAAATACCCCCAGCATTTAAATTCAGTTCTCAGACACCACTGGCAGAATTGGCAACAAGCTTTGCTCTGTTTGAAAAGGCATCAAACTCTTTACCTTTGTAATGCTCACAACAATATCTATGGATGTAGCAAGCGGGCTGGCTGTGTCTGTCAGTTCACATCCAACAACCTCGGGCAAAGTGAGAGTAAGTGGCATTCCCAGCATCACTGCTTCTGTTTCAATGCCCCCAACACCTGGAAGGGGAACACTGGTTACTTAACTAATGACAAGCAGCCTGACACTAAATATGTTGAGGTCCTAAAACTGTAATAAACATCTTGCTATTAATCCTAAAAGCTTGTGACAATAAACACTGCTGCTTCTCTGAGTCAAGTGCATCATTCCATCTGCAATCAGGCTACAGCAAGAAATGCGTAAGTTCTAGTCAATGTTTACAAATTAAAAAAAAAGACAAAGCAAGACTACTGCTTAAGTCAGACTTCACACTCAAACAGAGAATACTTTATATCTAAAATTAACTTTCCAAGGGACACCTTCATGCAGAATTCATACTGCATGTACTTATCAATGTACTTATGCACTTACTTATCAATTGGGTTTTGGCTATTTTCTCTTTAAATTGACAAAGAGCAGTTTTTAATGGCAAAAATGTTAGCTGGGATTACTTTTAGACAAAAAGCATTCTGAACAATAATTCAAGACAGAGTTTGTTATGCTTGAGATAGACATCCAGTGGGAAGAGCACTTTCTCAGTAATGCGTTAGGACACTTCAAAGGGCTACCAAGTTACTCTAAGCATACTTACCCCAGCCCAAGATACCCAAGCCGTTTACCATGGTTGTATGAGAATCTGTGCCAACCACACTATCGGGATATAGGAAATCTTTAACTTCAAAGACAACTCTGGACAAATATTCCAAGTTAACTTGGTGTGCCATTCCAGTCTCAGGTGGGATTATGGAAACATTCTTGAAAACCTTGGAACTCCACTGTGGTTTTTCCAAATTAGAGGGGGGAAAAAATAAAATAAAAAAAAAAAAAGGAAAGGAATTCCATTATTCCAAAGGTATACTCAATTCTTAGAACATAACTAAAAACACAAGAACACAGTACTTGCTATTTATGCAAGTGCCTTTTGCTCATTTGTCAAACAGAGGTACATGATCCCCTGGGACTTGGAACATTCTTAATGACTTAAAGAAAGCATTCTTTTCCTGCTGAAGACTGAATCAATAATTCACACCTACCTTTCAAAAGCTGGGCTGCATAAATCTCTTACCATCCAGTTCACACAACTGATCGCCAGCCCAGCTAAGACTAGTATTTCAACAGAAGATAAGCGCTTGTATTTATTGCAGGATTTAGTTTAGGTTTTACATTCCTGGATGAGACTGAAGATGCAAACTAGTAAAGTGCCTTGAACTCAGGAGCTCGATTTAAAAAAGCTAACATGGAAACTTGGAATAAGACTCAGTGTGGCGGTTTCCCTCTTTAATAACGGAAAAGAAACGTCCCAGTCTACCCATACGAACAGGTCATTTCACTGGATACCTAAACCATGTGAAACCAGTGGATGAGGATCAAATGCTCACGTTGCAGACCCCTGCTTACCAACAAAGAAACCAATGTTCACCATACAAGATCTGCACCAAAAGCAAGTTTACTGGCACTGCTGCTCCCTCAGAGAGCAGCAATGTCTCAGCACGGCCTCTGCTTGACATCTCCAACCCCAGTAAGATTCGTAACAGAAGTACCGATGGGGCCTAAGACATGGAGCTCAAGAAAAAGCATTAAAAAGACTAATGCTTCATAAACATCTACTTTGTCCAATTCATTAACGCTGCCAAGAGCCAAATCAGTGCAAAACTTTTTCAAGTTAGAATTATGAAAGATTGTTTCTCCTTTAAGAGGCACTGTGCTTTAGAGCTGCTGCTGCATAATGATTTTTAGATTCAAAGTCACAAGCCATGTTATTAGCCAACCTTCTGTTCCCTTACTAAAAGCAGATTTGAGCTTCTGACATTTCCAAATTACCACACTTATCATCTAAATACGAACACCAGTAGACAAATGTAGCAAGATTTTCAGACAACCACAACACGATACACAGGTACAGACATACCTTAAAAAACTGAAGCCTCTCTCTGTTTCTGCCAAATTCCATCTCTTGATTTTTCAATACTGTCTCAGGCCTAGGAAGGTATCAAATTTACAAGCACTGTCATAATTTATTTCAAATTACAGACAAACAAGGTGCTGGTTTTGATTGTTTGATGAAAGACTTACATAAGCCTGCAGCACAATTTGAAGGCATTTATTAGAACAAAGATAATTCCTTCTTTGCAGCAAGCTTTCTCTGAACAGTGAAAAATAACTGATTTCATCTGTGCTGTCCTTGAGAACATGTTTACTCTGGGTATAGTTTGCTTAAAGTGTTTGATCTCAAAAATACTCATTTTAAGAGATCTATACCAAGCACACACTTCGAATGCACAGAAGCTTTTTTTTTTAACCTGATCAGAAGTCTTAGAGGTTGCAAATGCAAAATTCAATACAGTAAAGAACCAAGATGGTCACTAGTTCATGTAAAAACACACTCCGTGTTCAATACTGGCCCTTTGTAACTACCCTCCATTCACGTGCTTTTGGCCTCCAAATCAGTTTTTTCTTCACAAGTACTCATCAGTAGAGTCTCATAAGATGAACTTTTCTTAGTGTTATTTACTACAACACTGATACTCATTATAAAGATGCAATCCACAGTTTCAGAGGAATAACCTCTGCTTGAAGAGGGTGGACAAGGAAGGAAATAATACACTTGCTTTGTACTTAGGAAGGAAGTTCTCAATTTTCTAAAGGTGTATTTTACATCATGTCCCTTCCCCCTCTCTGCAGTGACAGAAGGTTAGTGGCTATCCTGCTTTGCAAAGCCCTGAGGGACAGTCATCAATCACACTACAGCTTAATTAATACCACTGCTGCTCTGCTGCCAGAATCATCAATATTGCTGAAGAGATCCTAATACTGCATTTCCACACCTGTACTGAGCAGGAGTATTTGAATATCTATAAAACCACCAAGACTATCAGCATCCTATCACTGTGGGATACAGATTTGATCAGTTTTTAAATGCAACACCTGTCCAGTGCCAGAAGATAGGGATCTGAGCAGGCCAGCAGACAAAAGAGGTGCAGCTGAAGGAAGAGGATGATGACATGTAATTGTCATAGATGGAATTGTACATAATGACCTATTAATAATACTGGAAACCTGAAGAAGGCAGATAGATGAAGTTCCCCTGGGGCATTACATACAGGCAGGATATTCACTGAATTTCACCTCAAGGGCAGATGGACTGTAGAAGCTGGGGGATGATGCACAAGCTAGCTCTAGCTCTTAGGTCTTCTTTAACAGCCAGAAGCTTTTGAAAAGTTCTCATAGAACAATTTAAAAATTACTTTTAGAAATAAATCAATGCTTATTCATTGATGTTTACTTTGTAAGAGCCAGAGGGTTGCCCCAATGCTTTGTTGTCCCTATAAAGAAATGAGGGAAGGCTCCAAATTCAATTTACAAATCACAGCCATGAGCCACAGAGCTGGCCATCTGCACCATGTTTAGCAAAGCCCTTCTTGCAAAACACAAAAGATAATGATTGTAGGCCAAGTCAAATCTGCCACATCAGACCTGCTTCTAGATGCTGAAATGTGTCTAGGGCACATGTGCACAGAGTACAGGAGGGTGTTTAGAAGCCAATCCCATCTCTGAACTGTTACAGGCAGTGGTTAGCATCACAGAAAGGTACAAATAATTACAAGGAAGGTTTCATACTCAGGCACGGGCTGGAGATGGAAAGGACACAGGATCGGCGTGTTCTCGATCTGTGCAGAAAACTGTCCCGGGCTACGAGCAGCCTCCCCAGAGCCACAGGGCCCCCTGCAGCCGGCCTGACCCCTGCAGGGCCCCTTCCGAGGCTGCACCTTCAGCGGGGACAGCTTCACCACCGGCTTCTGCGCATCGCCACCTCCAGGGTTCGGAGCGTTCTGGATTGCACTGCAACAGCAAACACAAGAACAGTTCAGACTTCAGGAATTTTCCTCCTTTTCCTTCTTTGTTTCTTTTCCTTTGTTTTTCGCAAAGCCTCTCAACATAACATATTATCTGACAAAGTCGTTATTTTACAACAACCCTGTTGCAAAGTAAACTATCATGGGATAAGCTCAGTTAAATAACAGTCTGGTAATAAGTAAGTGAACAGAACTGGATTGTCTGAAAGACTAACACCAGATTAACTCCTTCACAGCAGACCAGAGATCTTTACAAGTAGTGCTGCAAAGGCTATGCTCAGAGTTTTAGCCTTTATAGGTAGGTAGAGCCTCATCCAAGTGGTGGACTTACTGAATATGTTTCTTTTTAAGATGGTGCTGCACATGTTCTGTTAAATCCACAGAGGAATGACTGCAAACAAGGCTTTCTCAAGGAAAGAAAAGGAACTTAATTATTTGATTAGGCTTTTTACACAAATTCTCGAAGGCTCAGATAAATTTGATACACCATTCAAGTCAGGTGACAAGAAAGTTGTTGGGGTTTAAAAACTCAAGACCATATAGCATGCTACCCTCTCTTTGTACAATATTCAGTCTTTGCATGAGAACAAAGAAAGCTCGCTGTGAAAAATTAATGACTTTTTACCTCTCAATATTCACCAATTCAAGGATTCATAATTAAAGCTTCTGCTTTAGTATCAAAAGAAAGATACTTAGTTATCCAACTGCAGGATATTGCATGGCCTTGTCTAAATCCTGGCCTAGTCTGCCAGCCTCCCCTGATCAACAGAAGATGGAAGCTACATAAAAGCAGCACAAACCATCCTGTGGCAAAGGGTTTCTTATCATAGGCCAGCAGCTGCCAAGATCCTGCATGCCTTCCAACACAGAAACTACAGAGGCTGGATTTATCATTACAAAGCAGCATGTTGAGACCTTTTGCCAGCACTTGGTCTTTCTGAGAATTTTAGGCAAGTCTAATTGCAATAGAATCAGATGTCCCTCCAGACACAAGGACGGACAGAGCACGCAACAAAGAAAACACGTAGGCAACACAACAACGAGCTGCAGCTTCTTGCTCTTCACTTTTTCAATACTGACCAAACTGATATCCTCTGTGCTTAGAAGGTCTACACAAACTGCTTGCACACCCATGTCCACTTGGCCACAGGCTTGTTCCCACTTTACATTTAGAATTCCCAAAGAGCTTGAGCAATTTATACAATTCTGCATGAGTCTGAAAGGGAGGGAAGCTGCATTATTTACTTAGCGTTTGCTTCAGCACTGAGCAGAACTCAAGTTTTTAATCTTCTGCAGTATTACACTTCCAGCAAAAGGCAGCCCTGGGCTGTTTTCATCACATTACTGCCTGTCACAACAATGAAAACCATGTTTCTAGTCCCGATACTTTTCCAGGCTCCTACAATTACACTTCTCTCTCTGCAACTATCTGCAGCCTTTTTTAATCTGTGGTAAAATGCAGGCCTATAAGAAAAGTTAAATTAGTCCTAAACTATGGGCTGAAATGACAGCCTTTCAGTATGCCCTACAGGATTATAAGCCATTCTCTGGAGCTGTGACAAGGCAGTCACAAGGCAGAAGGATTTAACATTAACAGTAAAACAGAGTAAAGCAAAATGACATACTCCCTCTGCCTCATTCTCTTCAGGCATATTTTTTGGAAACCATGACAGAACCAGTTATTTCAGCCCAGAATTTGGGTTGTCAAACAGCTTCAGCCCTAAGTCCTCACCTTCCTCTCCTTCAGGAGTGTTAGCTCATCCATTTTTATTCAGCCCTCTTTCAGACACCATCAGGTGTAGTTTCAAGGATCCACACAGGACAAAGGATTTGATGGGACAGTACCAAGACCAGAGTGAGTCTGTACTTCAGTATCACACAAACACATGTAGTTCATCCTAAAAAATTAGGTACGTTACCATTTGCTGAAATCAATCTGCAGAGAGTGGTCAACAGTGAGATCCGTTGGGCAGGCAGGATTAACTTTTGCAGGGTCTCCTCCAGCATTTCTCACAGCTTCCCTCATGGCAGCAAAATCCACCATTGCTGGAATTCCACTTAACAGACGGAAAAACCAAATAGTATAACAACATGGGACATCACCTCACTAAAATACACCAGCTTTTTTCCACTTTAAGTCTAGATCTACCCAAATTCTACTGCAATAATAAACCCTTACTATTCTAATCTCTAAATTCTAAGGAACTTGAAACATTTAAGTTAAGAGTTGGTACTTGTTCACAAAAAACAACAGCAGGTTTGAATATAACACACCCAACAAAGAGTACAGGAACACCTCAGAGGATTACACTCCTCTCTTGTCTTGCCATGCTTCTGAAGTGTGATGGTACTTTAACACAGAACTGATTTTTAGATATTTACTACCTTTTCAATAGAACCTTGCTATGCAAACAATGAGCATGTGGTACATTTAACACCTTCCTTACAAAGCCATTTATGAAGCTCATAGTAGTGGACATAAACACTCCTGTTCCTAAATGTTCTAATAAAGTGTACTTGAAATACAAAACTGAGGACAATGCTTATATACCACAGTACTGTATAACTGTTCCTGACTTTGCTTGCTAAGCAGAGGTTACCTAATTTTTAGTAATCCACAGTTTCTTTTTTAATTATCTCACTTCTTGATAAATACGAGTCAGCAATTCAGCTTAAATTTAATATTTACAAATTGCTGAAGGACTGCCCTTTCAGCTATGCCATACCCAAATCACCAAGAAACTTAATATCCTAAGAGACTGCCTTTTAAATCTATGTATTATTCATGGATTCAATTGGATTACATACAATCGTGGAGTAAGCAATATTTAATCTGCAGTTATCTCATTTATTTCTGGGAACTGTCAGCCGCCTGGCCGCAGCCAAAATGTCATCACTTCAATTTGTGTTTTGGTTCTTATCCTATACAGTGCTCCTCGTAGGCCAACAGCTTCAGCCTCACCAACCTGTGCTGAAACCAGGATACCCTGTGGAACTCCTACACTTACATCACATGGCATTAGCATGAGGAGCCTGCTGGGTAAGAGGCAGTTTCTACTGATGCTTCAGTGCTATTTATTTTCAAGCCAAGGAATTGTATGTACAACCCAGCAAGGCTGCAGCGACTGTGTCAATGGTTCCAGCACACACACACTTACGTAAAGTCTTGAAGAACAACTCTGGCGGGACAGAAGGGCACTTCAACATTATTCTGTTTTGTCTTCCAGTCCAAGATGTTCATAGCATCTGTTTCTTTCACTAAGAAGCCATCACAGTTACGGACACTGGATTCAAACAGCACTCGTATGGAATAAGGCAGAGTATCTAGGGCAAACCAAAGCAGCTCAGTCAGTGCAACACCTTCAGCCTCAGGAGTTCTTTAAAAATTACAATCTCAATCTTCTAAAGGATTCCACTTTGCTAGGGACTGGAAGGATAAGAGCTCCAGGAGCCTGCTCTTTCAGTTGCCTTGGGGTTTGATCTTCATTGCACAATATGGAACATACATTGCAGAAACTGAGTTATTATATGGGATTGGAATGGAAGATACCAATGGCTTGACCACACTGTGTAAAGGCAGTGACATTTAAGAAGGTATGCTATGCTGGCAGGAGAGGGATGTAAGGAATCTAGAGCTGGGATTACCGATCAGAGGGGGAGGGAAAGCAACAACAGTTAGATTACTAACAAATATTTTTCCAATTCTAAATTTCACCTTTTTGTTACCTGAGATAAAGCCAAAAGCATCCAATGACAGATTATGTTTTTAAATAAACAGTGATGTTAAGACCAGAAACTATTCTGCCACACGCTCTAGAATTAAACCCATTTCTTAAAATATAAAAAATTACATTTAACCAAATATAACTTCATTTTGTTACTGACCTGGATTAAGGTATTGATTAGAAACAGCTTTCTGCACAAAAAATATTAGGGAACTGGAAATAAGAATCAAAGAAGTAGGAGGAGAAAAAAGCAGCAGTGTTACTACTCACTGCAAACAACAATAAAAAAAGTCAATAGTAATTTCTCCCCAAATCCCATTATTTTCCACAATACCATGCAAGCTGACAAATGACACTGAGAACAGTGAGAAATATTAAAAACTAGTTGTAAGAGGGTGAAACAACTCAGTTCAGGCTTTAGCAAGAAACTTAAGATTTGGTGGTCTCAACCTAACCCACAGGTTTGACCACAACCTATTAATACAGGATTTACTGACCCTGTTCTCTTTGGGTGTCTTTCTCAGATATTACCGATTGTGTCTCATTAGACAAATCACTGAAGAATGTTATCAAAACCATGTCTAATCAGCTCTAATGCCACCACTCACTTGATTTAAAAGCCAAGTTACCAGGAGAAAATTATTCTGCCTTTTCTTGGATTACAAATAATATGCAGTGCATCCTTAGAATGATAAACCTAAGTGTCCAAAGGGCTGCTGAGCAGCCAGAAGCTATGAAGAAGCAACTACCTCTCTCCATTAGGCACTAGCAAGCTCACATCTGCTATGTTGTGCCTAGTTTTGGGCGTCTCTGGATGCAGATATCAAGTAATCAGATCACATCCAGTGAAGGGTCTTCTGGGACTGCAGTACCTGACAGAAGAGCAGCTGAGAGACCTGGGTTTGCTCACCCAGAGAGAAAGCTGTAGTGCACTAACTGTAGTCACCCACAACCCAACAGGAAGGGGAGGCGTCTCAGAATTACAAAGTGAAAGGATAAAACTAAAGTCAGAAGGTGCAGGAAGGGACACTGTGACTGGACACAAGCAAAAAGTTCACAGAGAGCGTGGTTAAGCACAGGATCAGGAAAGGGAGTTGAATCTCCACCCACGCAGATCTGCAGAGCTCAGTTGAGAGAGGCTCTTCAGGTTCACACCAGTCCCAGCAAGCAGCTGGACTAGCTCTACAGGTGCCCCCTCTGCCCAAAATCATTCTGAGTTTGTTCTAGCTACCATTTTCCCCACAACTGAATACTATTTTCAACACTAGAAAAATCAGATGCTCCCTAGTAAACAGGCAAGTAAATCAATTACCTTTTATATTCAGAATCTGATTAATTTAAACAGGCTTTTATTGTCAGATTATAGTCAGAAGCCTCAAGGCAAAGGGCAAAGAGGTAAACCCCCAAATTATTGTTCTAGCAACAAATGCAATGAGCAATTCCAGATGCTGGATTTGCCCTCATTGCTGTCCCACACAGTACCTATGTTTTATTTAACATCTTGCTAACAGTAGTCAATACGAGGCTCCCAACTTCTGCACACAAGTTTCTATTGGAAGGCAAAGACACTCTCAGCATACTGTATTTAAATTCCTTAAGTTCCTTCTCCAAACCTCTTCAGGAATATTTGCTGCTGCTCCAAGCTTTATGGCATGCCTTAGCACAAAGTTCCATCTTCTCTATACATTTCCACTCCTGTCACAAGGCTGCTCAAAAAGCTGCTGTAGAACAGACTGGTTCTGTTACCACCACACTACTGCTTCTTCCTGAGCAAAGCCACTTGCATGATTATTGGAAAGATTAACTTCATTATTGCAAGTGGCAGAACTGTGCAAGAGCACATGGTTGTCACACAGAAGTTCCAGCACAAGTTCTCCTCTCTCTTCCCTTCAAACCACAGAGAAGCACTTACTGCTGTCAAATACAAGTTTCAAGTGTCATTTTTTAATTAAGAAACATATCACAAATTCTGTGAACATAGGAGAGTAATTTGGAACTTACAAAACTGGAAAAAAACGTCCCAAATAGCTTTAATACGGACCTCAGTAAGTATTTCATGAGTTTAACATCAAGGCAAAGGGAGAGAATAATGAAAGTATGTTCCAATTATCTGCAGGAGTAAGGCTGTTCCAGCTGATACTGATCTATAGCTGTTTCAATCTACAGTTGTTCCCATTACACAAGAACATATGCTGTATTTTTCAATAGGGACCCAGACACATAAACCCAAAGTCTTTTTGGCACATACCACTCCATGTTGTTACATATTAATGACATGCTGAGATGAAGCAACTGTATAAACTCACAAAACCTCATCTTTTCTGCAGCAACTGCAGTAGAAGCTATGTTCAAGTAAACACAGTTACCTACTATCTGAAATTGCTGGTGAGGTGAAACCAAGAAGCAGTACAAAATGATAAAAAAACCTGTATTTAGTTTTTAAGTACTGTCTCTTCATTTTTTCCAGAAGACAAATAATTCTGATCTGGAGTACTGCTGACAACTCCAGCAGCACCTCTACCTTCTCCCTTACTGAGAAAAGGCTATAAGTATTGCCCCTTACCAACTTCCTGAAGCAGTAAGACCAGAAAATGAGCAGCTTTCAGATATACCCAACTAAGAACTCACACATTGGTGGTAGCATCTCCTACCATTTCACAGCAGTATGTCGTGCATGTTTACCGCTGGTACCATCCCAACTACAACCAAGCAGAAAGCATCATTACCATACTTGGCGCCTCCGAGCTTTGAGACATTGTAGAACTTCTTCTGTGGATAGTTTTCTAACGCTTCAATTACGGGCTGGTAAGGGCTTCCTGAAGGGGGAAAACAAGAAAGTTACAGCCATAAAAGAATGGAAAGGTTGATCACTAGTACAGGACTCATAACGACAGCTTTTTATCCTGGATTTTAACAAAAAATAATGTGCCCCTAGGGCTGTAAGGGAACTGGAACATGGAAAGGTTTCTAAATGGATTGAAACACCTAATGATATGGCTGGGTGACCCAGGTGAAATG
Source organism: Psittacus erithacus (assembly GCA_009867235.2). NCBI lineage: Eukaryota > Metazoa > Chordata > Aves > Psittaciformes > Psittacidae > Psittacus > Psittacus erithacus. The sequence continues at coordinate 34,207 of WYDI02022095.1, read as the reverse complement.
TAAAAGTATCTGTAACACCAGGTACACACAGGTCATGCAGATAATCAACACAGTCACACACCTGAATACATTTGACCTTTACTGTCTTAGTTTACCATCTCCAAAACAGGATAAATGCACCTCACCAACTGAGATAAGAAGTACAGGTTTTAATACAGTAGGAAACACCAGGCAGCAAGCACCAGGCTAATGACAAGCCAACGAGAGACAAAAATAAACCTCATAACAGCTACTAGGTGGAGAGAATAAATTACTTCTTAAGAGGAGTTATTCACAAAAAGAATGCTCTAATTCAGTTGCTGGCAAACTAAAGGGGCAGTGCCAATGATAGACTCCCTCAGGCCTAAAAAGCTTCATACAGTAAAAGTTTAAGGAAATAAGCCATAGATTACAAACACTGGAGAAAATGGTGTTGGCTCTGACATCACCGAGCAAAGCCAGCAAACGCTGGATCTGCAGCACAACACTTGCCCTTTGTTTGCTTTGATCTTAACGCACTACAGTTACACTTCCATCCCAAAGCCAACGCTTCATCACCGGCAGCTGACAGAGAACTGCGTCATGCACACAACGACCCCGGTTCAGCTGGTACCGGTGAAGCCTCACCCCACGAGCCGACACTGCAGGGACGTCACCTCTCGGTCACCACAGCGTTCGCGGTGGAGGGAACCGAAAGAGGGACAAAACCGGCAGCTGGGAATAACGGGAGGCGCGCCGAGACTGGCGCACCGGCGCGGCCAGGCGCCCCGCACAGCCCAAGACGGGCTCGCCTCCGAGAACAAAGCAGCTGGATTGGCGGGGGCAGCGGGCGCCCGGAGCAGCGCAGGGGGAACCAGCCATGGGCCCGACAGCGCTCCCGCACAAAGGGCGGCCACACAACGGCGCCGTGCGGGCGGAGAAAAAAGGGAGGGTACGGCGCGCCAGGGATATGAACCGCCTCGGGCCGCCGCTGCCGTATTCGGGGTAGGCCGGGCTGGGCCGGCCCCACTCCACCGCCGGCTGATGGAAAGGGGGCGAGGCGGAGACCCAGGCTGTAGGGGTCGCGCCGGGTTGGGTAACGGTGTATCCTCGGGAGCGGGGACCGCGCGACGACGAGGGGCGGCCGCGCTCCCACTAACCTGGCCTGGCAGGGTCCATCGCTGGCGACCATATTAGCGCTGCGGGGCGGACGGTGGGGGCCGGGGGGAGCGGGCCCGGGCGGGGCGGCCCCTGCTCTCGCGAGACTGCTCTCCGAACCCCACCTCCTCGGGGGCCGAGCCTAGTCTCGCGAGATTCAAGAACTGTTCCGCCCACACCACCTCCTTCTCCTCCGCTCGCGATACCCTCCATGCCTCAGCGGAGTAAAGCAGGAGAGATCTCGCGAGGCTTGGCGGAGTGGGCGGAAGTGCCAAGTGAGGGAAGGCGCCTGCTCTCGCGACACTTGTGAGGCCGATGACGAACGCGGCGGCGGGGCTGAGCTGCTCTCTGGGGCAGCGCTTCGAGCCGCTGCGTGAGCGTGGCCGCGGGCGTCGCCTATTGGCCGCGCCCGGCGGCGTGAGCACACACGTGACGTGGCTGCGGGTCGTGCCCGTGCCCGTGCCTGAGCGCCGGTCGGGTGCCGGATGGGTTCGGCGACGCTGCTGTGCGAGGCTTGTGGTGAAGCGGTGCGACGCTACAATGCGTTCTAACGGTTTTCAGGTGGCACCGTTAGGCCGAGCCCGACCTGCGGCGTCCACCGGAGCGCCCTGCAGGCGCGCTTTAGAGCCCGTGTTATTGTGCGCTTGGCTGCAGCTCGTCACGTACCCGCTTTCCGCTGCTGGAACAGCGCAGACCAATCTCCCCGGGCAGAGATGTGCCCCGTGAGCTGGCCCCGCTGTGGAGCCATACGGGAGCCTGGGGAGAACACCGCGCCTAACCCAGCAGGGTTACCCTTGCTCTGGCCCCCAGCTGTGGTCTTAGTCTATGATGCTAAATTTCATATTTTCCTTCTTTTGCTTTCAAGTGCTGATCTTGTCTCATAGCGGGAAGATGGAATTTTACTGTTGTCTTGATCTGCAGTGAATGGTGGCAGTGTGTGAGGTCACACTCATAGTGGTCACCAAGTCAAGCAATACAAGTTTCTGCAGGCTGTAAGACATAGATAATATCTAGGGCTTAGACACTAGTACAGCCAGAATCATCAGCAAGTGTATAACCAAGATTACCAAAAAGATGTCTGTGACTCAGCCCCTAATTGCCCCGTTTTCCCTTTTGCCTGCATCTGTCTTGACCTAAACTACCATTGCCTTCCTGAGCTGTGACAGGATGACTTGACACACTGACTGCAAAAGTTTTACTCAAAACTACATGAACAGCCATAGCTCTGGCATCTGTTTACCTGCTCTAGATCACAGTGATGTTGGGCATACCGTAGAGAAGCACAGGTGGAAAGAACTGGTCAGTGGGAAGGAAGGTGGTGGTGTGGCCAAGTTATGCCTAGAGGAGCTCCTGAGTTTGTCTGTATGCAGCATGTTCAGGATGCCCAAAGCTGGCTGTTCCTTTGAACAGATTATTTCCATGCAGCATCTTATTTACAGCTCTTACCTGGTTGGATCAGCGCAGTCAAGGGCAGTTTTCCCCCCTGCGGCTACCTCACATGTGCTGGCCACGCATTTGCTCCCAGAGGACTTTGCAGGAGCTCCTGGGGTCAGTGCTGGGAGGTTGCTGATTGCAGAGGAAGCGTTGGCAGACAGAGGATGGCAGCTTTGTCTCTTGACAGGATCAGATAAGATGCATCTCCAGGGACATCCTGCACCAGCAGTGACCTGCTTGTTCTCCTTTGTGAAAGATGCCTCTGGTCTCACAGTGCTGAGTCCACGGGATGCCAGTGACAAAATTACTTCAGTTATCCTCCACAGTGGGCTGAATCTGACTGTAGTGGGTTGGATACAGCCACAGAAAGGAATCTGAGCGAGTGTGGAGTATTTCCTATACACATGCTAAATCCTTTAGCGCCAAATGTTTCGGGGTTTGTGCCTTTCTTACATATCAAACAGATTTTTGGAAAACTAATCCCATATATATTGGTTTTAACACAATGTTTGGCTTTCAATAGTGATTTATGCTGAAAATTTTCTTTCTTTTTGCTTATTAATACCTGGGCTACTCCACTGTTCTGTATACTTCTTTTGTGTGTGCGTGATTCTTTTGGAATCATAGAGTCCTTTAAGATGTTGTGTAACAGTCAAGGGAGAATGGTGGTTTTGCAGTGTCCAGAATGTTTTCTCCATTTCCAAGCTGGCATCCAACATTCTGAAATAAGTCAAATTCAAGGGAGAGCTTATCCAGAAGAGAAATGGGGATGGGTATTGCTGGTTTATAATTACAGCTGTCAGAAGCAGGCTAAATGGGAGTGTCTTGGTGAAGAAGAGGATGTGAATGGAATGAATTACTTTGTTCCACTTCTCTCCATTGAGAGAATTTCAGTATTGTTCTCCATATTTCAGCCTTCAGAGAAAGCAGTTTTGTTGTGGAAATGCAGAGCTAAACAGTGCTCTCAGGTCTGTGTTCCATGGCAGTATCATATAAAAAAGAGACCATATCAAACCAGGGAAAACCCCACAAAATGTAAGGCTCTTTTCTAGTTGTGCCTTCCTTTGTCTTCCTCCCTTTTTCTGTAAAGACAATAGCAGGAACAACCAGGTAGCACCCACACCACGGTTGGTCCAACAGTTTGAAGTTCAGGTCTTTGAATCAAATAACTTCTAATCCTGACTACAACAAACTTCCATATGACTGGTGCATTTAGAGCTCAAATGCAGTACATCTTACCCAGTTCTCCTAAGGCAGTGAGAAATCTGCAGAGGGGGAGAGTAAAAAGTTCCATACCTAGCTATAGGTGAAAGAAGTAACACAGGAACTGAAGGGTTTTTCCACATCAGTGAGTTTAGGAGAGGAAAACTTGGGAAACTTCTGTAGAATGTTTACTTCAGGTCAGTCCCATCAGTTAGGTCTAAGATCCGCAAGTGAATCTACAGAGGTGGCTAAGGCACAGTAATCTATGCACAGAATATGTCAAAGGTGGAGCTAGTTGGGGCAGCCAATAAAAGATTACGAAGACATTTTGACATTGGTATATTTTCAGTAACAAACTGGGGAAAATCATCAAGTTCGTGTTGAACAATTCATAAGACAAAGATGAAGTAGTGGCATTCTTGTATGTCTTGTGCCACAGCAGCAAAGCCACAAGAATTGGGTGAGCTGTATACTAAGAACATGGCAGGTTGCATATTCCTGTAAGAACATGACTGAATATTTAGTTTTGATAATGGTTTGAGATACAATCTTTGCTTTTGTAATTGATTTTCTTTTTGTAATACAGTATCCACCATGTAATCTTCAAGAATATGAATTTAAGCTTCACTTTTGACGTAATCTTCAAGAATATGAATTTAAGCTTCACTTTTGATGGTGTATTGCCTATAATTGCTACATAAAATCCGTAATATAAATACAAGTAGATTAATAACTGCCAGAGGAGAAAGCATTTATTCCTAACACTGTATGGCAATGACTCTGTGCTGCATGAGCCAGTGTCACAAAAGACTGAAGTCAAGTTCCTTTTCTGTGCTTGGGCTCCTCTAGGAAATAACACTGCCTAGACTTCTCACCCCTGGGATATCCATTACCTCAGTTTATTACCTGATTCTCTGATAGCAATTCAAGTTGCTGTGATAAGTTTTTCCCCTAAAATTCTGGCACTCAGGAAGTCAAAAAGGTTTGTTTCAATCTCTTACAAGAGGTGCCATTCAGAGAGATGTACACAAATCTAAACCACTCTAAAAGTACCTGCAAGCATTCAGCAGTCTCAGTAAATCAGATGATAATGCTGTCTTGTAAATACGTAGAGATAGCACACGAACTGTTCTAAAGTACAGGTAAGGTAGCAGGAGAGCTTCATGGAAGCTGCTTTTCAAAGCTTATTTCTTGGCTGAGTATATTTTACTTCTCCAGATAAAGAAAAGACATGTTTAAGATGATTTTTACTTGTGAGAGAAGTGCTGGTATATGGGTTGCTGCACAAATTGTGTTTGTAAAAACAACATTGCTGTGAATAGTTTATTAGTACCAAAAAAGAAATTCTGTAGGGTAAAGATGCTTGCTGCCAAATAGATCATATTAATAAAAGAATGGAATGGTGAACTTTTACTGTTCTGAAAACAGGCACCTACTTTCAGGTTGCAATGCTGTTGGCCCTCCTGTATCATTAGGAAGCTTGAAAATTTGCCTTTCCTAGTTACTCAGCAGAGTCTAAGTGTATGCAAAGTCTATTCCCAGAGAGGCTGGGGAGAAGGAGACCTATTTTGTGCTGCTGGCAGGTTAACTGGATTCTGAGTGGTGAGCATGAGGTCTCCATTTCAGGAAGTACAATAAGCAACTGGGGAGCCTCAGGCTACACTGTCCGGCGCTTACGGCAGTCTGTGAAACATCAGGCTTAACAGCCATAGAGATGACATCTGGTTTGGTTCAGGCTGTGGTTGTTACTGACATGCTTGTTTTAAATGGATGGCATCTGTTGCCTTCTTTCCTAAACACTGCTGGAAACTGAGGGGGGAGGCACAGTTCAGCTTTCTTACCACAAGATTTCTTGCAAGCCCAGGCACTGTTGGCCAAGCTTTCACCCTTAAACCTCTGGGAACAAGTGGTTTCACTCTCAGGAAGGTAGAGCTTACCTGCCATCTGCTCACACATGTTCTGGGAAGCTAAATTGCTCTCCTCACTGCAGGAGAATGCTTAATTTGGCAAGTACCACTATGTGCGTTTCTCACATCTGGAGGGAAGAAAGCATGGAAGGCTGAGTGCTGGGCACTGCTGTTGGGCATATTCCAGCTGCAGAGAGTCCAGAGCTCCATCCCTTCAGAGAGGGATGGCAGCAGGGAACACATTCCATACTTCCACAAGAAAAAAATTTGGGGCATTTAGTGAAATAGTTGGCAAAAAGGAATACAAGGCACTGCAATTCCCTGGTGTGCAGGGGAAGTAAAGCTCTTTTTAACTGCTGATTGCTATTAAATGCTTCTAATATGATGACAGCTTATCCACACCTGACAATCTTCAGTCACCCTTGGAAAGCTCCACAGCAGGACAAGCCACTTCCTGCAGTTTGTTTCCTGGTGAGTTGGGACCTGGCTCACAGGAAGTTCTGTTTTCAGCTCAGTCCTGGTATTTCATTACCTGCTCTGTGACTGAAAGGACAGAGAGAGATGTTGGGGGTGTGCCCCGGTCTTCTGAATCTATTGCGCTAAATGAGGCTTTCAGCAACATAAAACCCAGCTTCATGCTAACATCCACACAAACCTTCCTAGAAACTGGAAACAGACTGAGCTAAGAACACCATGTCATCTTCTTAGAGAATGTTCCTCAGTCAGGACTAGGTAACAGTCCTGCAGACCTGTGTATTTCAGAGAACCCATACTGGGGAAGAAGTCAGCTGTGGGAGCACATAACTCCAGTCTTTCTGTCTAAATACTGTCAAACACACTTGCTGGAGATGGGAAACCCTCACTTCTACAGGGAGAAACCTTCAATCTAAGAGAGTTACCTGAGCCAGCCAGTAACTCCCCTCACAGCTATTGCAGCTTGCAGGAGGCTGGAGCGAGTGGCTCCTGCAGATGGCATCTGCATCCTAGGGATGGAGTGAAGTCTAGGCTAGAGCACAGCAAGCGCCTCGCTGGATACAGCGCATTGGAGAGCAATCAAAGGAGCTTAGACAAACTCTGAACCCTACTTCTGTCACTCTGCTGTTCAGCCTCCCACCAGCATGATCCATCTGCAGCTATTTAGCAGAAGAGGAGCTGCACCATCCTGCTGTCCTGGCTTCTTTGGGACAACCACTCTCAACTATTGTCTTTTAAATATACCCCCTCTGTTGCTCACTTCCAAGTGCAGTTAGAGGCCTGAGTCTTCCAGCCCCAGTTCATCCTTTCATTGCTATCAAAGGCTCCTGCACCCCATCAGAGGCAGAGAAGCGGAACCCAACGTCTCCCAGACTTGAAGCCTCACTTGTCTGCCTGCGCAATTTCATTTACTTACAGGTAACTCCCCGCCATGCTCAGTTTTATGCTGCAGGTTGTTGCTGGGAACTGCAGAGAAGATGCAGGGATGGAGACTGCTGGGCCTGAAGTAAGCACACAGGGGAAAAGGAGGAGGAAGAGGAAGGGCAAGCCTCTGAGCTAAGCTGAGCAGCATGGTTCAGCTTCCAGAAGGACACCACCAGCAGGAAGTGGCATTGGCTGGAAGCATTTTTAAAACCAGTTGGGGAACAGCTGTGCCGATTTTAATCCAGCTGGACTGAAGTGTCTCCAAAAGAGCCATAAAGCCTTTTGATACCTACCGGCCAGACAATAAAATGTTAATCTCGGCTGAAAGTCTTTGTTCTCATAGTAGCGGTATTTTTCTGTTTAGAAGTAACGCGCTGCTTCCTCCAGTCAGAGACCCTGCTGCAACGTGGAGTGTGGATGTGTAACAGACTGCTCCTGCTGCAAGAGCTTTAGTATCTGAGCGATGACACATGGCTGGGGAAGCCCATCAGGAGCGGTGGCACAACTCTTGTGCCACCGCACCACTGTCCTGTGTGTCAGAGACCCCTTGGCACAGGCAGGGTTTCTGAGGAGGAATAATACTGTGGCTCTGGGGATTTTTACACATGTGAAAGTGTAAAAGAGCTACCAGGGCAAGTTTAGAAAGGAGCAGGCTGAGGTTTCAAGGCCAGGAGTAAGAGAGATTCTCAAAAGCATATGAGATGATAGTAGCGGAAAGGCATTGAAGGGCTACAAGATCACTTTTAAACCATCCCAGTGAAGTCAGTAGTCAGTCTCCCTCGGGAGGTCACAGATTCCCAGGTTATTTTTATGGTCTCCTTGGATAACAGATTAAACCTTATTAATACAGGCTGCCAGCTGTACTTTCAGCACTCATCTGTAAGTACAGTTATCCCAGTGATGTGCGTGTCACTGACACTTCCAGCCTTGTTCTCAACGGACCTTAGTGACAACTTCATATATTGCTGTACACAGAACAGGGCTATGCTCCTGCTCGGGTTCATGAGGGCTCAGGCAGTGCCTGCGTTATCATCCAGAAATCCTGGGATGGGTTGGACAGACATGAACCAGGCTTTCTACTGCCCATCTGTTTTGTCCCATCCTTGAATTTTCTCAGTTCCTTCTCCAGAACTTCCGCCTCAAAACATGGTCTTTCTATTCTGTGTCGTTTAATTCATGTTCCAGTTTATCTTAAAAATGAGAGAAGGTGACCCAAAAGGACACTCCAGCCTTGCCGCATCTCAGATACAATTACATGTGAAGTGATAAGGTGAATATTATCCTGGTTTAGATGTGCATAGAGGTTAGATTTCTTTCTCTCAGATCTTTTCACTATTTCCAGGGATCAGAATCTTCAGGCTGCCAAAAAGCTCTTACCATAAGCAGCATCTTCCATATCTGTGCTGAAGTTCACAGCATCATTTAAAACAGGATGAAGAACTTTGAAATAGCTTTTGATAGTTTGTCTCTTGTAATATCATTGAGTGCCAAAATGACTGGGATATTTTCTATAAGTGGCTGCTTTTTCAGTACAAATCCTGCCCTAAACCTACTGATTTTTCCCGACTGTCTGATGTTTCTTGACAAAAAGAACTGTAATTCTGAAAACATTCAGACTGTTTTCCTCTTAATGCTGTTTGCTGAGATATCTCAATTTGGAGAGGGCAGTAGAGATGCTACTTGTACTTATCTCCAAGTAAAGGTAGCAAGGCCATTTCCATTATTCAGCATATCCTGGTTATGTTTTTATGATCTCAGTGATGATTTCCTGCCTCAGACTTCTTTGTACACATCACTTTGAGATTTTAAATAACTTTCCACCCTTCTAGCTTTTTTCTCTTTCTGCTTCCTACTACATTAATAGTCTCCATTATGCTACTATCTTTGTTGCCATCAAGCTAAAGCTGAAGTGTATTCTAGGCATAGCTTGTTTCCATTATTATCTTTATTTTGAAGGAATCATTTGTCTTCATTATCTGCAGCTGCATCCTGAAGCATTTTGAAAAGGTACATGCCATATTTCCCTCTTATGAGAGCTTCCCCCCTTCTCCTGCGTGTTAAAATGAAAGTTTCCGCTCCACTGCTGGCGTGACAGCACAGAGAGCGTCTCACAGATGGACTGACTCTCAAAGAGGCAGGAACCTTAAAATCCAGCAGATTCTAGCCTAAACCCCACTCTTGCCCTGCTGCGTTATGAATCAGTGTACCCTGACGTCGCTACTTTCTCTGCATACTTCATTTTTTAATTTCCTCTGTAGCTCTGCTTACAGCTGGCAAAGTAATCACTGCCTGAGCAATGCACCTCGAAATATTTGCTAATGCTGAATGAGTCTAGCTGGATTTTCTGTTTCCCATCAATTGCTGGGCATCTTAATCCATGTTAGTGTTAGGTTCGTGGTACTGAGCTCAAAGGACAATTATTTTGTTCAGGGGAAGGAAGTGATGCAGTGCAAAAAAGCGTAGTATGAGCTAGCTTTGAAAATGAGTGTTTGGCATACTTGTAGTGTGAGGGGAGGCAGAGATTTGTAGCAACAGCACAGGTAAGGCAGTTAGGAGGTCATAGTGTGGGCTTGCATAAATGTACAGTTCAGTTTCTTCCCACTACAAGGTCTACATGGGTACAGACCTCTGTTCCCATGGAATAGTTAACATTGCAAACATCTGGCTTAGACTTAGACAGCTGTTGAACGTAGGTAATTTCAGCTTCACTCCTTCTGCCTTCAGTCAATCCCTCCCATAGCCTTTGTTGCTGTGACCTAGATTGTGAGCAAATGCTTTCTGATGGCATTTCAAAGGAAACTAATCTTGCACTCAAACTGAAGCATAACTGGATTCATCTGTGCTCCATACTCTGTGCATGCATAAGTTTATTTCTACCCCTGTCCTTCAGCAGCAAAACCTTCATGACCTGTCCTTACACATAGAGTCACCTGCAAGGCACAACCTATGGAAAGAAGACTTACAGGGCTCTTCTTTCTCCAAAAGCAAAGCTGCTCCTGGCCACAGGGACTTGAGATTTATGATTTATAAATACTGTGCCAAGTTTTTCACTATTGTAATGTAGAAAGGAAAATAAAAGCCTTAACGACTGCAAAAACATGTCATAAGACTGGTAATGACACATGCCCTGGTAACACTATGCTAACCAAATTCCCTGTCCAATTGTGCTGCCTGTGTGGAGTAACATACAGTCAATAATACACCATGTGGAGAGCAAGACACTGGTATTAGCATTTTCCTTGGAGTGAGACATCCTTACTGCCTCTTGAGCTCTGGGATCAATAATGAGACAGAGCACAAGAGAAATGCAAGTAAGAAAGCCAGCTGCTCAAAGAACCCTTTTAAGCTGATGTATATACTGTTGGATTCCTGCATGAAAATGGTGACATTAAAATGGCCATTAGAGAATGATGTATCAGCATTAGCACTGCTGAATGTGCAGCTTACATACATCATGTGAGGTGAGTTTTGCTTTGTTCATTTATTTCTCGAAACTATACTGCCCATTCCCTTCCTGTTAAAGGTGCTGAAGCACCTGTCGTTGCAAACCATAAACCTGCCCTTGCTGTTTCCACACAGACATTGCAATTGTCCTGCTCATGTGTTATTAAAGACTTGCTGTTGCAAAGGGATAGTCTGATTTAAGCCTTGCTGGCACCATCACATTTACGCAAGCATAACAGCTTCATAAGAAGCTCAAGAGAAAGTGCTGGATTTAAAGACTTAAAACATGCACTATCATACTCCCAGGTATGGAAGGGTTTGAGTGCGCATCTCTCTGATGTGTCCTTTAATAGACTAAGAGCATCCTCCATACAACAGTAATGAATAACACAACTCCCTTTCTAGTCCTTTCCCAGGACATCAATGGGATTAGTCCTGCACATATGTACCCATTTACTCAAGTGGAGTTCCCCATGCTGCCCACTGAAGCCAAGACATGGATGCAAAGGGGAATTAAATCAGCTGCAATAATTCCTGGCAGTGAGGACCAGGGCTGATGGGCTCCCTTCCAGGGACATCTGGTCATTAACTCTTGGAGAATAAGGGCTTTTGAGTCCTTTCAGTCAGGACAATGGGCTCTATGCTAAGAAACACTGACTTCATGCAGCAGAGGCTTAATCACACCTTTTGGGACTTTAAAAGCTGGTAGCTATTGATTAAGGCAAGGGTGGTGAAGCGAGGTCACAGCTGCCTTCATCTTTCATATGGGGTCCATGGAGACCACACGTAGTAGCATGTAGAGTTCCTTATTGATTCAAGTGGCTTGGCAATTAAAAAGCCCTGTGTTCATCCTTCCAGTCATTTAGCCTTCATCAGATGAAACCAAGTGGCCTCAGCCAGCTATCATGGCAGCCCAAACCAAGCTGGATGCATTCAGCTGTGACTCCAGATGGAAGCTGAGCACAGCTTCATTTCATACAAGTGAGGGTTGTCCTGAGCCACACACAGCCCCCATAGCAGATGGGGCAGGCAGTGTTTCCCAGGTCCAGACTGAGCCAAGAACCCAGTGAAGTGAAAATGGTGTGGCTCTGGAGGAAGGCCTTGCTGTGGAGAGAGCTGAGAGGGGAGGCACTGAAGCAAGGCTGTGTGAATGATTTATTTCCTGTGCTGCTCTAATCCTCCTCCTGTCCCTCGAGCTCACCACTGAAAATAAGAGATGACAACCTCAGTGCAGATGGTTTGAACCCTGTGGGTAAAATGAGTGTCTTTCTGTTCCCAGAACTACTGCCCCATGGCATTTACAGAGACTGAAGCTTGTGAGGTCCTCAAACCTTCCTTGTACAGCACCTAACAGCAACTAGCACAGGAAGGTCTGGGGCAGTAGTGGGACTCAGTCCTCCTGTGCACTCCAATAATATAAATGGTGAATAACTAAGGCAAAGGTATAGTCTTAGCCCACAGGCAGATCTAGGGCTTAAAGCATGCACGAACTTCCCAGCAGGAAAATGGATGTGTCTTTTCATAATTCACTTTGTTACCCAAATGAAATAAAAGGCCATTTCATTTTCATAGTCACAGTTTTATAAATCAAGTCAAAAGTGCCCAGTTTATCATGCACACAAACGGTGAGACAGCCTAATAATGCATTCAAGCTACAAAGATTTCCAGAAACAATAGAGGACTCTACCACATGTTATGGAGAATACAACATATGCTGCAGGCCTCATGCATGCTGAATGCCTTCTGGCTATTCTTGCAACACTAAGCATGAGAAGACAGTAGTTATTATACCAATATAAGACAAATTATGCCCTTAAAGTCATGTATACAAAGGGCACTGTTGCTATTTCTACAGTCAGAAATGCAGCTGGCACTTTACAGATGGACCTTAGAAGAAATTCCTTATGCCCACACCAGTAGTTTCCTTCAATAGTTTCGCACCCAGAGCTCCCAGTGCAGAAGTGTGTGTGTGCATGGACATCACATGCTAAGCAGCCTTTGAGCAAGTAACCATACTGCTTTCAAGAGAGCAGAGTTCAACATAGCCATTGCAGGACTGAGGCCTTTACTGGGTGAAGTGAAAGAGCTATGTAAGACACCCTTAAATGTAAGGACACTCTCACATCTGTTTTCAAGGGATGAAAGTGTGTCCCACACAAACATCTTCAATGTTAGTAAATCATGGCTACAATACCTGACCATCCACCTTCCTGTCATTTTCTGTATTCCTGTGCCTTATTCCTAGACTCATCCAGAAAGGCTCAATCTGATTCTTGCCAAGCAGGGGCAGAGGAGAATCAAGAGCAACTTCCCTGACCAAAGCAAGTTGTTTTGCTCTGCTGACTTGCACTGGCCCTGTGTATAGCATTCTCTACCTGGTCACTCCATGATGTCTCACATCTGTGTGAGGCATAGATCTTCTTACATTTTATTTCCATGGATGACTCTCCAAATCCAGCTAGTTCCTTCCATCTCCTGTGCATCAATACTGAACTCTGGACAGGCCAGAGACTCAGCAGACAACACTGGGAGCATATGCCCAGACTACAGAGAGAAGAATTGATTTTAAAAAGCACCTTTACGTGTAACTATGGTAGTAAAATCCTTGCAAGGCAATAATGCAGTCTTGTAAGAATGAGCTAAAAATTGCTGCCTGGGTTGCAGGGTAATAATCCCACACCTCCCACGACCAGGCAGCTGAGAGGGACAATCATGTCATTCCCAGACAGTGAACACTGGGATGTTTGTTGGTTCTCATCTTTTCCTTGAGACTGATCTCATCTGTTTACGACCAGCTTATGTGAACCCTACTCTTTACCAAATGCACGTTAGTGTGCTGCCATCAGATTCTTATGCTCTACTCAACACAAACAGCGGCCATCCCCAACCATTCCCATGGGCCATTGCCTGCTTCTGCCTCCAGTCACCCAGCTGTGATGGCTGCTTCTGTGAGAGAGACTCTGGAATTGTGTCACTGTGGAATCAGCTCCAAAAGCTTATTTAACCCCTGCCTTCCTTAGAGAGAGCTGTGTTTAAATTCATATCCCCATATCTTCTCTTCAAGATACAATTCTTTTCTCCTCAGTTTCCTTCTGCATTTGTTTTGTGTTACTAGATGATAAAATCTGGGTAAGGGGCACCCTGATTATTGCAGCATCCAAATGACAGGCTTCAGGCAAAATGATAATTACTTATTCAAAAGTATTCATCAAATTAACGTATCCTGAATAAATTCAAGCTTAATTTAACAGGCCACTGCTCTTATTACAAACATTTAGCACATGCAAATGTTTAAACTCAGTAGAGAGCAACTTACTCTTTCACAAGGTATCAGGATCAAAAGCAGATGTAACCACCATTTGCCCTAACAAGAGCAAATGTCAGGCAGTTTAGGGAGCTATACAGCAGGCTTGTTTGGATGCATGGAAGTTAAAAAGTGCACAAAGAAGCTCTTCTCTGGCTGTTAACTATCGCAGAGCATTCAAACTCTTCTGTAAGTTCTGTTTCTCAGCCAAAATCCAGAAGGAAATAAAATGGTAGAAAAAAGTTATTAATTCTCTCTCTCCTCCTCCTTTCCTTGGAACAGATTCAGGGCTTTATTCTGAGATCTTTCTATGGTTCCAAGTATTACACTTGACATGTTTTACCCCTACTGACATAACACACAGAATACTATCAGTAGTGGGAGGGGAAGGAACTGTGTAAGTTTTGTATGGAAAATCTTGTGCACCACAGCATCAATTCCAAAAAGCTTTGGGAAAACAAAGGAATGACACATTCCATAGCTCTGCTCAGCCTACCTCCAGGAAGGCATAGTCTGTCACTAAAACTGTGTCAGCTGTACACCTCTCATTGTATTGTAGCCTGGTTTCCCACAGTTGGAGTGAGGTCTTTCAGTCGTGTCACCTCTCTCTCAGTCAGACAGAAGTTAATAACTTTTGAACAAAACTGGCCACTTGCTGACAAACTGAAAAGCAAAAGAGCACTATGTTCACCTTAACTATGGCTACTAGAGCTGTGTGAGCATGAGGTACTCTGATGTGAGGGCTGTTTCACACACAGACAAACACACACTACACCCTTCTTGCCTCTTTCTTCTCTTTCTTGAAAATGCACTTTTCTGTCTATTCTGCTTGGGACCCTGGCTGTGGGATCAGGAGAAACATTGCAAGATGCCCCCATCCCAGGTCCTGGAGTATCTACTTAGATATTTTTCCAGCAGGATGAAATGTCAGAGGTAAAGCAGTGACTTAATTAAATCTCCTGTTACTTAAACAATAGCAAGGAAGAAGTCTGCCCCTGAAAATGGTCCTTGTACAGCAGTCTGACCATTCCCATAGCTGCCCTATGACCTGCTGTGAAGATTCTCTTTTTGCTCTGGCAAAGCCACCCACCTCAACACTTCTGTATAACCTAAATGAAAACATTACAGATCCTTATTGTTTGTCCTTCATGCTCATCACAAAGTACTGGTATCAAGTTCATTAAAAGAACTAGGAAATAAATCACATTTGTGAGAACATGATGCCAGTCAGGTCCAGATGATTGCAATTTACTTCACTAAAATACTTTTGATTAAAACAAGTTGCTTTAAAGGAACTTAAAGTGACGTGTCTTAAAAGGAACTTGGACTTCAAACTCCGTAATAACTGCAATATGTTCTGTGTCTGGCCTTGCTACAAGCTGCATAAGCTTAGTGTTAAAACCTCCTGCAAAAAGAGTTATTAGGTGCTTTGTTCAGACACCGACTTCTCACTGCAGTCATTGCAGATGTCCTGGCACACTCTAAGGAGGATCATATGCAAATTAATATAATTATTTAGATGTTCCAGACTCACTCATTGTGGCACAGTGTCAGTTCCACATGAACTTTCACATATGGAACATTTCAGAAACCTCTCAACTGCAGCAAGAGAAATGGAAAGAAATAGCTTCAGCAATCATCAACCTCTTAATAGCATCAGAATCTCAGCATTGACATGGACAATAGGTGAGTGCTCAGAAGGCCTCTCTGAGTAACACTGATAACACTGCCTTCCATCAAGATTGTTTTAAATCATGGATCTTTCTCCAGAGATGCTGAGATAAACTCTCATCTTGTGGGTGTGTTTTCTGGGTTTGAGTCACAGGGCAGAATAGAAGCTAAATTTCCAGTCTAGCTAGAGCTTGGTCTCTTGGTCTCTTCGATAAGGGTAAAAAAGTCCTGATGTTTTCTGTGCATGTGGAACACAAAGATGAGGAAATTGGAGTGAAAAGGACACCAGCACATAGAGGTGGTTCCAATGCATGGTCTAGAGGCTGACTAGCTTTATGTCTTTTGGTCTGCTAAAGGGATATGCAGGCTTACAGGAGTGTCTTAGTAATCAAGTACTGGAGGAAAGAGGACTTTGCACTGACCCACTGTAGCTATTCCTATCTTCAGTTTCTGTAAGAGCACTTGGTTTCCAATTGCACCTTCATCTCCCAACAGTGGCAGATGCTTACACATGAAAGCTTCAGCCCTTTGAAAACTTTCTGTGAACCCATCAGACCTCTGATGAAATCAGTACACAAGCCTCTTGTGAAGATTAACATTGAGATACTTACCTACAGGCTCTAAGAAATCTGAAGTTCAGTCAGCCACCTTGACTGTCACCTCCTTTCTGCTTGAGCAACTGAACTGCCTCTCCCATCAAGCAGCTGGTTTGTGCAGGACATAGTAGTATCTAGTACAAGACTCCCTGGCTGCAATATGTGACCATACAGCAGATTCTATCAGCAAATTGGACTCAAGCTTGTAAAACACATTAGTTGCCAGATTCCTTTTTGTTTTGAGAACATGGCATCAAAACTGAGTGCTTGCCACAGACCAGGTCGGCAGAGCCTCCTTGGCAAGCCCTCTTATGGAAACAGAATGAGAGATAGAAGACGCAATCCCCACGTTCAGAACTTCATTCTGATTTAGCAGAGTGCAGCAGAGTTAAGCAAAAGTGAGCTAAAATCTCAAGAATTCTGTTTTTTTGCTTCTTATTGAAACTGGGCTCATGTTCTGGGAGGCAATGTGGGGAATGTTGGAAATTAAGAAATAAGCAGGAAGAGCTATGACATTCCCTTGTGCAGAGAAGGGCAACAGAGCTGGTGCAAGGCCTGGTGCACAAGTGTGATGAGGAATGGCTGAGGGATTTGGAGGGGTTTAGTCTGGAGAAGAAAAGGATCAGGGGGACCTTATAGCTCCCTACAACTGCCTGACAGGAGCACGGAGCCAGGAGGCTGCTGGTCTCTGCTCCCAAGGAATAACTGATAGAACAAAAGGGAACAGCCTCAAGCTGTGCCAGGGAAGGTTTAGACTGGATATGAGGGAAAATGTCTTCCCCAAAAGCATGCTCAGGCATTAGAAGAGGCTGCCCAGGGCAGTGGTGAAGTCACTGTCCCTGGAAGCATTTGAAACCCGTGTAGACAAAGCCCTTGATGACATGGTTTAGTGGTGAACTTGGCAGTCCCAGGGTAGAAGTTGGACTTGGTGATCTTGAAGGTCTTTCCCAACCAAGTTGATTCTATGATTCCATCTATTCCCACCTATTCCTCTGTTGTTAATAACAGCATTTTTTCCCACCACGCTCCTTAGCCATCCATCCATCTGTAATATCAAAGAGAACATCTTAGCTTGTTCCTCTTCTGACATGGCAGTATTCAGACAGCACATATTTTAACAGGATTCCAAGACTAGATTTTGCAGCCATGTGGGATTTGCAGCTTCCTGCCAGCAGAAATAGATCTTTTTGCACTCAAGAGTGCAAAAAGTGAGCACTTGAGCTCAAGCAGCACCAGCTCTCCAGGGCATACGAGGTGCATGCAGCAGGACAGCTCTGTTCCCACACAATAGGAGCTGGTGGTACAGATATGTGTGAACTGAACAATGCAATGCAATATCACATTTCTGGCTGAGATTGTTTGGGGTCTTTTTCATATTTTGGGTTTCCCACAGTGATTATTTTGAATCCAGCTTGACTGCCTGATCTCTTTACTGGTTGGAATGTTTATTTTTCCTGGAGAAAAGAAAAACAATAAGTGTTTTATGAAAGCAGCATAAGAACAAAGTATGACAAATCAAAGGAAAATCCTGACACGAACTTTTCTTGCCATAGGGCAGAAACTGTGGCTGCTCTATCTTGGTGTTCCACTCATGTGGGGAAGTTTTGTCTTACTGAAATACTACACATGTGCCAAGTTGTTGCAGACATCTGTATAACCCTTTCTTTGTCTTGCTGTAGCAGTTAGTTATCAGTGTGGTCAATGCAGTGCACAGCACGGTCCCAAGCCTGCAGGCACAAAGGGTGGGAGTCAGTTGCCTCTAGGCCAAGTGGCAAGTGCTGGTTAGAACACAGCAGCATAAGAAGAAGGAAGTTTCTGGTTGCTTAGTGATGCACATAGCTGTGAGCCAGGCTCTGTCCCTGGCTCCACTGCTTGTTCCATCACAGGCCTGATTAAAAGAGCTAGTGATGGAGTGAGCATCTCTTTGGTTTGAATCCGGAAGGCAATATCCATAAAATCACTGGGGCCCTTTTCAGATATCCGCATGCTATCAGGTAACCAACAAACCATTTATGGAACCCTTAGGTACTCCATTGTCCTGGCACCTTTGCCTATAAAAGTCCCTCTCTCCTACGTGCAGAGAGTGGCTGCCTGAAGCTTTCAGGATCCTCATCAGTTGAGCAACTGTTTAACACTCAGACATTGTGAGACCAAGTCTTTGTGGATGCCAGCTACAGTAACTCTACTCTGCTTCCATCACCTCATCTGGGGAGGGGTTAATTCATGACTTCTTACACAAAAGTGAATAAAACTCTCTCCGTTGACCATCCTGGCATTGTCCAACTTCCTTGTTCCCAAAGGAGCTTAATGTCAGCAAATAAAAGAAAGGCAGGAGACAACTGCAAGGCTTTTGGCCAGTAAAATCACTTCAAATCCTTGTGTGCCTAGATCTGAAGAGCTTTTAAATCCAGCAGGACTCACAAAATCCAATTTGGCCTTTGCACTGTTCCAACAATGAGCCATAAAACTGACACCCTGGACCAACTCTGGTCTCTGTTGATATGAATTTATCCATGCACCAATAACTCTAACACAAGTCCATGAAAGTCAACCAAGTGGAGAAGCTTCCACACTGAAATTACTGAAGAAAGGAACTTTATTCATGCCAGACTGCAAATGAAGCTTCGGGGAATAGTTTAAATCCTGGAAGAAGAAAGTTCCCAGGTATGCAGGGGAGCTCATATCTCAAGAGCCTGTTTTAAATCATAACCCTACAACCCAGTTGCACAACTCATGCTTTACTACTTGAGTAGTAGTTGCCAACTGGATAAAAACCTGACTTGGTATTTTCCAGCTGATGGGAAAGCTTTGTGAAGGACATTTGCTTGAGCAGCACAACAACTTAACGTGAGTCTCCCTAGAAATGAAACATAGAAATCACTGTTTCCATGAAATGCACTTGCTTGCTCTAGACAACATGAGGTTCATACCAATACCTTGCTGAACCCTCATAAACCGTGCATCAGGGCTGCTTTAGACACAGGTAGAAAAGGTAAGTGCTATGAGCAGTATTTTTCTGGAATGGCAGAACACCCCTGCTACCTACTGGCTTTGGCTCTCCTACTTGCCTCATCCACTTGTATCAGACCCCACATCCACCACCCCACTTCTTCTACAGTGTTGGTGGGCTCTTGTGCTGTAGGATATGGTATGTGTCCATGTGTCCTGCAACACAATGCTATTTACTTCTTGGCAGTGATGTGTCAAGACAGAGTTTTGTCTGGATCACTGAGGTGCTTTGAGCTGGGTCAGCCTGACACTTTTTATGGAGTCCCTTTGGCACAGCTGAATGCACAAGCAGGTCCAGATACTCCTGAAGTGGAATTTGTTTGGGAAAAAACACCCAACTGTTTTAATTTGAATCCTCAAAGAGGATAGAAAATAAAGGTAGATCACTGTCATTCCTCCTCATGTTTCGTTCTTACCAGGGGGTAGCTTCACCTGCATTCAAACCACAATGAACTAATCTCAGCCCATGCTTCAATGGGAGCTAATGTGCAGTGTATTTAATTGGTACCAACTGAATCAATGTCTTGGAAATAGGGTTTGGCATAAGGTCAGAGTGTGGAAGGAAAATGTCCCCCTCTTCAGTTGCAATATTGCATCTTGAATGCTGATGGCAGAGGAAGAAAGTGTGGCCTCTCAGAGGAGATAGGAAACAGTGCATGTTTCTCTACTGTTGTGCTGCTGTAGCTCACACTGATACAAAGCAGGTGGCTGGTTCCTCTGTAGCAGTTGGACAATGCTACGGAAGGGAATTCCTTTACACAGCTAAGCGAGAGATGAAGAGACAAAGTAATTTGTTTGCTATGGATGTCTCAAGATGATCAAGATTTGGACCTATTTTCCTATTCTGAATATTGAGAACAGCCCAGTGAACAGTGCATATACTCTGCTAACACTGAACCACTTATAAATCTGCTATGATTGAGTGGCATGAAGCAGATAAATTATCACTGCAAAGCAAAAAGTTGGTCAGATAAGCTTGGATATTGCACTGTAATAAGTAGTGCTCCTAATCTCCATCTTCAGATACTTCCAAGGCTGAAGAAGGGCAGAGTCTCTGGCTCATTAGAGGAATGTTTGTTCAGCTCGAATCTAATACTTGATAGTGCTGTGGCCAGAACTCTGAACCAGAATATATACACTAAATTTAGTGTTTCTTTAATTCTTGAAGTATGGTCCTGGTTTGTGAAATATTTAATTGCTCATACTGAGCCATCAAAAGTGAGAGCTGTAACCTTTAAGGGGAGTGAAGCCATCAGAAGCTTTCTGTCTCAGGTGAGGAAGTAAGAGAAAAGCAGCTTTCATCAGCTTTATCTTTTTATGGCCCAAACAAGTAAAGTTTGTCAGATTCTGCTGGCTCTCTGATCAGGCCTGAGGTGCTTTGGTGTGATGACAGTAAGTATTAGTCGTGATCATGATGTTGTTTGTCCTGTAGATGCAGCTGGGTCTCCTACTCGGATAAGTGTGTCAACAGGGGAAGTTTCAGCATTCTTCAGGGACAGCAGGAAAGAGGGTAAAGATCTCTCCTTGTCTGATTCTGCTGAATCACAGTCCTGGCAACCACAGGATACAGGAATTTTTCCTCAACAACAAAGACAGAAAGAAGGAAAGAAGCAGAGTTCTGGGTTTGAGAGAGCAGCCTGCAGCTCTGCCAAAGGCCTTGCAATTCACTTCTCCCCTGTGCTTTGTGTTGCCCTAGGAGATGTTCCCTGATGGCATAGTGATAGCCAGCAGCAGTGAAACCCCACACTGCCTTCAACAGAGGGTAAAAAGTGTTTCAGTCATAACCAAAGCACTGCTGGATTCTCTGTTAAAAACACCCCAAGACGCCTGTGAGTTAAGCCCAATAAGTTTAATAATTGATGAAACTGTATCAACTGAGAACTACAAAATACAAAGCAGACACAAAAAATGATGGCATGAAAGTGGGAAGGAATAGTGTCTGCGATGAAAAATGAAAGCAAAATATGCGTAACAGAGGATACGGGTTCAGATATAACACACACGATCACAGACAACACTGCATTAGTAACAGCACACACAGATATGCATTATACTGGGGTTTTCACAGTTCTCCACTTCATCCCAGACGACAAGTAAATTGATGGGTTTACTCTCTTACATAAATTCGTGTGCACACAACATCATCAGCACCGAAGGTCTGGAAAAGAAATATAAAACAATCAGAAGAGATGGAACCAGCAAACATTTAACACAATTTGGGAATGTGATTTTTACAATAGTAGTTAGTTCAACAGCAGAAATACATTTTCTTATGTCTTTTGACAGATGAGAGTAAAGAAATGAATCATTTTGGAAGAGCAATGCAATGTAATTGACCTTTTTTCCCAAGGCACGATGAATTTTGTCAGAATGATAAATGACACAGAAAATCTCTTTTACTATAGTTTCTTGGCATGCATTTATAAATAAACATGAGAAAAGAAAGAGAACTTGGAATGTACTGTTGTTACATTTAGGAGCAGTTGCAGCACTTTGAACTGGAAATGCCGAGGGTGGAATTTTCAAAAGGTATTCTTTGATTTTTGCAGGTATAAATCAGAGTAGTTCGAATGAAGTCAGTGGAGCAATGCTGAAGAGCTGAAGAATGTATACCTATAACCTGTTCACATCACACTACTGCAAGATGTTGACACACTCTGCTAGGATAGCAAAACCTTCTCTCCCAAGCCATAATGTGGGCAGTGTCAGTCACAGGATACTCTGACCTTAACCAGTGAATTTGTTAACTATGATGAAGGTCTGAAATGAGAGCATGTGGAGAGAAATCTAGTGGAGATCAAGTTATGCTCATTTCACATGACTAAACACCTATGAGATCTCACAAACGTTTGATCACCACATATCTGAAAGTCACAGACTTACTGCAGACTATGTCCCATTATCATCCTGTTTCTTACACCAGATTCAGTACTTCAGAATACCTCTATTTTCCAGAGTTGGTGTTATATGATGCTATACCATTGACTGAAGCAGTTTCAGACATGCATCTGAAAGCCTGTGAGGTTTAAATCACTCTGTAGTTTTGCATTTAAAAGGCAATTCTACCACAGCAATATTGAAGTACAGATTAGCAGGACATTCAAGCAGGACAGTGACTGGCAGCTGTCTGAGAAAGCCACCTGAACCCCAAAGTGTTTGCATGTAATTTCAGGTCTTGCAGGCTAAAATCTAAGCAAGCAATTAAACATGAAGGAAATAACGGATGCAAGAGTGAGGAAATACTGACTGCAAAAACCTTCCTGCTTAGCTACACTGACAGACAGCTCTGGGCTCAGCACTGAGAAGATGTGAGGTGGGATGTTTGACTGTAATAACTGCCAAGGTCTCACTGAAAAATATAATTAAGACCTACCCCAGTGTGCCATGAAAATTCAGCTGGACTTTGTTTTAATGCTCTCTACACCTGATTTGGCCAACACCTCTTTGAAAGGACTTGGCTTTAAAACTGTGGCTTTATTGAGGAGAAAAGTCTGTTAGTATTTTTGAGATTTAATGCCTATAAATAGCATGTCACGTCCATCAATATGTACATTTTTTGCTTATACATGAAAATGTCTGAAAATTAACATGAAAGGATGCAGATAGGTCTCTACCGCCCGCAGCTCCAGCTGCCAATACCTTTAGTATGGCTTCCTTCAACCTTTCCAAAATGAAACACAAAGATGAAATGATTTCAGCACAAGCTTTGCCAGAGAAAGCAAGTCAGAGTCAAGAGAAGCCAGGGCTTGAGGTTGTCTGTGGAGACTGGAAGGTTGCTGTGGCGGTGATTGTCTTTCTATGGTACATTCATGTGCTGTTAAACACAGTGAAATTTGGGACCCCTGCTGCTGTTTCGACATAAATCATTAATAATAGTAAACCAATCATTAATAATAGTAAACCAGGTTTTGTGTTCTGTTCCTCAAGAGCTGGCCCAGCTCCAGGCTGACAGTTGGAGCTGCACAGCTTTGCAGCCACATCTTGCAATGTGAGTGGGTGCCACATCAGCCAGTTCTAATGAGAAAGGCTGCAGCAGCAGCTTGCCAAAACTCCTGGAACCTCCCTAGTAAATTTGTTTCTATTTTTCCCCCCTAAACCTGCGCGACAGCAGTTATTCTCACAACAGGTCAGCAGCTGTATTGAGAGGGAACAGTGCAGGGAAGAGTAGACTGCAATAGATGTGATCCATGCTGCAAGGCCTGTCAAGGGTGCCAACGTAGGACTGAGTATCCAGCTCTGAGACCATGCTCCTGGGCAGAGCTTGTTCCTAAAACATCCATGTAGCCTGACGGGCAGCTCCCTTGCAAGATGCGCAGAAGGGAGTGTGAAAATAAAGGCAAGAATTTGTGGCGGAAGAAAAGAGAAACAGTAACTTTCTGGGAGAGCTCTGTAGTATGGATACATCCAGAGTACTGCAGAGGCAGCTAGAGCACTGGATGTACACACAGACTGACTGTTGGGCACTCACAGAGTCACAGCGTGACGTGCTTGTGACAAAGTGCAATGGCTGTTCGTTTTGTACTTTCAACATCCAGCTCCAGCTGGACTTCTGGACTCTTGAGAATCCCAGGCAAAAGACTGCATTCAAATTGCTCTGCCAGAATAAAAACTAAGTGTGAAAAACATGGACAAACCTGGGGAACCCCAGTAACATACTAGTCTTAATCAGTTGCTATACACAAGAATTGTCATTCTCTGCAACACAACAGCCTCACAGTCTGGGAAACCACTATGATTTCACACAACCATATGTTTAAATCTAGAATGTAAAGAGATAAAGTTCATGCAAAGCCCAATTACAATTACTCTGGAGTACCACATAGCCACTGGGCACTTCTCAAACAGTCAAGCATCCTTTTCTTGAAGACCCAGCTTTGGTTATGTGGCCCCTGACCTGTTTCAGGAATAAGCTGCATATTTTAGCACTTAGATTTTGTACTTTATACCCATTCAGATAATTAGCAACCTAATTCCATACTGAAGCACATAAATAAATGGCTTTGTACATGGTTTAAATGTGGACTTACATAAAAGGTCCTTCCCCATCTTACTGTAATTTACTAGCATTGTTGATAAAACTCCACTAAATGTTTCTAAACAAAGCAAAGAGGAATGTGTTCAAACTTGCTGCATTCCCTTTTTTGTGGTTACTCACAGAAATGTCTAATGTACAGCTGGGACCAAGCTCAGGGGGAAGATCCAAATCAAAAGGTTGCTACTCCTCTATCCTTCGCACTCGTACTCAGCGGTAAGATGAAGCAGTGTCTTTAAGTAGACATTAAGTGTCTATGGTTCTACTTCTAGATTGGAAATAAGTGATCATATCAGAACAAGCAGACTTCAAGGATTTCCATGACCCAAAGGAGTAGAACTTCCTAATAAAAAAGAAATAGTGAGCAATCTTGACTATGCGGTTGTGAAGTTTCACCAAAGCAATTCAAAAAAGAGTGCAGCACCACCAAACTGCAGTTAAAGTCTAATGAGAATATGAAGGATTTTCAATCACCACCAGTTTGCAAAGGTCCCACTTACGTTGCAAAATTCTACAAGGCTTCTATCAAAATCTAAAATAGGATTTTAAATGAGCAATGACTGCAAATTACAGAATTGTCTTCATTTGGCTTGTCATAATCTGTAGTTTAGCGTCCAAAAGCATCCTGCAAACAAAGCCTTGCAACAGGGGGATAATCCAATACATTGAATTCTCTCCGTTCACTCAAAACCTGATGACCACTGACATCAGTAGAGATTAAGAGAGAATTAGAGGGCAGTAATGTATTACTGTATGAGTAAACCTGCTTTCTGAAGGCCTTCTTTATAAACATTTGATGAGAAGCCTTTGTGGTAAGTGGAGCACACAGTATAATTACAAAGAGTGTCATTGAACTAATCACCTGGGAAAGATCACTTTTGTCAGTGTATGCAAAAATCCCCTGACTGACCAACCTGCAGGGGCAACTTGCAAAAGGAAGACAGAATACATCAGCAAACAAATGGAGAAGAGAAGCTATTACTTAAATGCTCAGAAAAGGCATTGTCCATGGACAAGTCCAGGTCCTCAGAGTCATGCAGCAAATGAATGACAGAAGTAAGCACATGAGACAATGGTATCTCCTGTAGTAAAGCCAGTACACAACAAACATTTAAGCTACATGCAGGATCAGATGCTTCCAAGATGCCACTGGCTTTGGCTTCTTTTTCTGCTTATATGCTTGAGATGTGACCCAGACCAGGCTGTACCAGTGACCAGGGGCTGCAGACCCTTAAGCCCCCTTGTAAATCTGCTCATGGAAAAGAGTAAATTAAAGCATTAGGTCCATGCAACACATATATATGCATTATTACAGGCTTCCAAACTTTAATCAAGGCTGCTTTAACAACGTTCAGTAACAAAACCCCCCTCATAATGACCTCAGTATGAGTGGACCCTCCTTTTGATAACTGATTTTATTTAAGATCACTCTCCAAAAACCATAGAAAAGTTAAACACTTAGGTAGTTTAACACTGTTCAGTACAAGGCTTAGGCACATCACAAATCTCAGCACTCAGCTGCAAAGTGTCTTTCCAAATTCACACTGACCCTTCTCACCTACTATGTTTAATTTCCAAAGCCGGCAATATCATTTAAAAGATGTTCACTCACTCATCTAAGCTCCACAGTTCACCAGTTTTAATCAACTACAGCATGATTTTTCTGGGGAGGGAATGAAGAACAGAAACCATGCTTGAACCCCCCTAATGTTCTGATCTTTGACCCTTGCTATAATTGATTCCGAGAACCCCTGTGTGATATGTGAACTGTGCAAAATGTGGTGTGAGGCTGTTTTTAAAGCCTCACTTCAGTAATTACCCACTTTAAAATGTTTGTGTGTTACAGATTAAAATCTATAGAAGCATGAGCAGCCATAAAAGCAGCAATGCAGATAAAGTTTGAATAGAACTGTTTCTCATTTGAATAGCTAACACTGGAAGCAACATCCTTTAACTTTGTAAAGAGCAGACCTTTTGTTCTTCTGACTTACACAAGTGATTGATAGCTCATTAATGTCCTTAACAAACACACACAGCAACAGCAAAAACATTATAAAAGGGAAGAAAAAGCCTATTAACAACAGACTTACTCCCACGTCTTAATTATCAGACAAGAAAAGGTAATATATATTTTTTGTGTTGCATTCTGATCAAATGCTAATCCAACTATAGCGTATGAATGTGGAGTACTAAATACAGACATCCTGACTCTCTCTATGCATTATAGTCTTAAACTACAACACAATTTAAAGATACAGTCAAGACAAGCAGATGTGGACTTTGGTGAGGATCTATCCTTTTCACCCTCCCTTGCTTGCATATGCCATGTAATTTTTTTTATCTATTGTCCAGTACTTCTAAGAATGAAGCACTGAAATCCCAGCACATGCATCAGAGATCAGAATAACCAGCACGGATGAGAGGAGTTGCAATGTTCTAACACATTCACAGCACCTTTTCTATAAAGCAGAACTAAGCTCAAACTTAACCGGTACCTGAAGGTAAAGAAAAACTTTGCTAACTAAATAGTTTGTTCCTAGCATCTGTGTACCAGAGGACATGAAGTGACAGGGAAGATCATTCTATTACTGCAAGGGAGTGTATTTGGAGAACATAAGGAATTCTTCTGCCGGGATGCAAGGAAGATGGATAATTATACAGTAATATGGTTTCTATTTTAGTTCTGTGGTAGTCACAACAATTCAACACTGATTTTTTATTTATTTATTTATTTATTTATTTAATGTGATAGTCAATGCATTTTATTTAACATGCTGTGTTGGGAGAAAAATGTATCCCTCCACTAGGAAATTGTCAAAATCAAATGGACCCCCTAAGCAATGCAGCAGCTTAGATCAAAATGATGTGACAAGGCTCCAACATTTATGCAGCCAGTATTAGCAGAGTAACACTCATTCCTTACCCCCTGCCTGTTGCCCCAAGCCTTTTTCTAATTCCTGCCTCAGTCTAACACATTTCAGATTCCTTCTTGCAACTTATTCCAGATGGGGTATGCATTTTCTTGTTTTCTTCTGCAAATAGCTAAGAAGGAGACCTAAGACTTGTTTAAGGATTTCTTTAGATAGAGAAACAGGAGCAGAGACTGTGAGAATAAGCATCAGCCTTACAGAGTTCCTAACCTGCTACATCCCAGGCTCTGCCGCATGCAGACAGCTTCCTAGCTGCAGACATCTAGAAGTTCACAAGAATATGGTTTCCTCTGCTTACTTAAGGTGCTCTGCCAGAATGGAAATAGGGGAAGCTTACCAAAGCACATCAGAAAGAGTAAAGGAACAGAAAATACTTCTTAGGTAAGCAGGGAGGTTAGAGAAGTGTGAAGATAGGAACTGTTAAGCAGTTGAAGTGATATGGGCAGCAAACCTGAGAATGAATTTCAGGTCCTGAAGAACTCTAACAAAGCTGGGAGGATAGATGAAGAAAAAAAGGGAAGACAAAGAAAGATCTCTTCTTCTCACTGTGATCTCAGTTCTGAAGATGTAAGTAGGGTTTTGCAGACTCTGATCCAAGGAAAATTTCCAAGGGTAAGATAAAATAATTTACATTGAATCTTTCTTCAGTGTAGTGATGAAAAACCCAAACACCGTTGAGAGGCAAGAGATCAAGAGTGACCTCACTAAGAGCTCCTATTCCTACTTTGTTCCCTGTTAAGAGTTGAGGAACATACCTCAGCCAATCCCTACAGGTAGTTTTATTTGGTCTTTTAAAGCCCAAATAATGGTCAAATACCATCAGGGGTTAAAAATCTTTGTTCTGATGATCAAGTAATATCTTAATATTTAATAAAGCAAAAGAAGCTATTATGCTCCAAAAAAAGAGGTAAGAGAAGGAACTGCATATCATATTGAAAAGACACAGAGAATGATCTGGATCACCTGGAAGCAACAACTATATTTTCATAATGCAACCAGTGAACATAGTCTCAAATTGCCGAAGAGGCGAAGGGGAGTCAGAAACCAAGAACTTTACTCGGGATCACAATCAGCTGAGTGCGAGTTCCAGAAAAAGAGTTAATACAGTTTTTGCATATAAATCAGAATAATTTAGGTAAGAGTAGGGAGATGAAGTCACAACTACATGAGGCGCTAGTGGATTGCCAGCAAACCAGTACGTGTGGTGCTGGTGTTCACAGTTTATAAAGGAAACTGATAAACTGGAGGGGTTATAAACACCCTTTATATTGAAGCGCTCAAGGTCTTCCAATGGTTTAGTTTAAAACAAAAAGGTTCTTCCAAGGTGGCATGATCAGTGCTGTTAAGAGAAGTATTTGCAATAACAAACTTTTGGCATATAATTTAGGTTGTTTTATATACAATGTGTAGTGACTGGAAGTTGAATCTAGACATTTACAGATTAGAAATAATGTGTATATTTTAATGGCAAGGGAATTAACCAGTAAAACAACTTAGAAGAAGTTGTGACTGAGTTCTTACAAATAGAAATATTTCAACAAGAAGGAAGTTTTTCCTAATTTATATCCTAATTTGGAAAATAATTACTTTAGAAAAGCTCAACAGACTGTATTTTACAAGAAAATAGGTTAGATGGCTTTATAATCTTTGAATCACTGGTTTCATAACCAACCTCTTTCTTCTTTCACAACAGCATAAGTTCACATTGCTGATTGCAGGAGGCAATTGTATTGAGTGGCCTCCTTGCTTTGCTTGGAGCAGTTCAGTTTGTGAACAGCACCCTCACTAGTTTGTTGCTTAAACAGTAAACTGCAGAAACATACTGTTAGAAAGCTGGAAAAATAAAAGTTGAGAATATATTTTGTCTACTGCATTATATATAAAGATGTGAAGCAGAGATCAAAGAACCTGGCTTCCTAAAGCTTTTGGATAATATAAAGAATTCCAGTGGTTGACTCAAAAGAAATTATCCAGAACTGAAGTGTTCGTTCAGTAAAAACCAGTGTGGTTTCACTAACAGCATACCGCTCCTCATGAGGGGTGAGTGAACAGTTCCAAGATGTCTGGAATAATATGAACACCTTAAAAGCTTTTTGTTTACACTTGGTTAGGTTTGGGTCTGGGTTTGTTTCAGATGCAATCTTAAAAACAGAGCACCGACTGCTTTAGAGAAACACTGGGGAGACTGTCTTTTAAAGTGCAAAGGTTTAGTAACTGTGATATAAGCCCTCCCTGCTTTGATGTTTTCTTACCCATCACTCCAGCAGCCTCACTTCCATGCCCAAACTGATGAGGCGTAACAGTCTAATCGACCATTTATCCAGAATTCACTCTTAAGAACATATGCAATAAAGTGATTCTGAACTCAAGCTGAACTGTGTAACTACTTGTAACTCAGAGAAACTGCTTTTTTACCCACTTCTGGATATTGTTTCATTAATGAAGAGTGATGGCTGAGGAAAGATTCAGGGAAGAGAACTCAACTCTTAGAGCAATACGAATGATATAATAAATAAAGTGCACATGATTCATGGCATAAGTGGGGAGGCAGTTGCAGAGTTGCTGCTCAGCATGCCTACAGTAACCCTGCTGCCCTACGGAAGGTCACACAGGAGTGAGAGGATGTTGGCTGACAGCAAATGTGCAAATCACTATATTTTAAGAAACTCTTAAAGGCAATTCTGAACTGTATTCAGAGGTGATCAAAGAGCTGGTGAAGGTGGCAGAGATTAGGGAGGAACTATATGTTCTTCATAAACAGAATGAAATTAGAGCATGCTAACAACATGCCACATCTTTCCTGATATGCACCTGTGATTGTGAATAAGAAGCAACATATTATAACATGCCTAAAAGAGACAGTTCTCCAGAAATGAGATCAAATGCCTTGATCTCACTTTCACCACAGAAAATCTGCAATAAATCAAGAAAATCCTTTGATGGTGTTGTGAATCTGCAGAGCAGAAGTGGCCCACTTGTGATTATTCAACCAGTGAAAGTATGGCAAAAGCCAGAGCAGTAAAATACGAGCGAGAACCTGCATATATATTCATTTGTTCTTAAGAGAAACATTTAAAAATAAAGGGAAAAAAGTGATGTATGAAAGTGATGTAGAGGAAGATGAAAATGGTAATTTTGCAGATGGATTTAAGTAAGGAAAAACAGGAATTCACACTACATTGTAACAAAAAGCCGTTAATATGGTGCATGTGTTGGGTAGGTTCAAGGGTCTTACCAAAATCAGCTCATCGTTAGCTAATTCTCGAGTCCAGTACGTTTTGGGGCCATCTCCCTCAATAAGAGTTTGTTTGCAATAGATCTTGTTTTCATTCTCCCAAGTGGCCAAACTCTGCAGGCAAGAAAACCATTAGGAATAACATTAATTATACTCCCCAGCAGAGAGACAACAATGAGTAGTAGTGAGAATAATTGGGGCAGTAAAGGAGCAACACACAGATAACGGCAAAGGGCAAAGGAGATCAGTGGAAAAGTGGTGAAATCAAAATTAAGGCGTGAGGGGGCATTTTGGAAATAGGTCTATATTAGTAACAAAGTAATTGTAAATGTCTCTTTTCAGTGCAAATCTGCATTTGTTTCCAACTTAAAAAGCCAGTTTTCATAAAATGCTTGATGTTGAAAAGTATCATTTAGAAACATGTGATAATGTAGTGTCTACATTCCCAAGCATCTTTGTACACATGCGGTTTGATCTGACACGATATTTATCACTACAGCGTCCCCTTAGCATAAAAGCATAAACAACCACATGTATCATGTTGTGGTCATAAATGATGCAGCATTTATCACTTACACCATTCATGCTGCATGGCTCTGTGCCAAGGTAACTGTGTATTAACCACTGAGTCTGCTGACCAACTAGAATAAATCACCACTAAATTCAAGAAACTTGGTTAGAATTCTAGTGTTTGGAACCTTACTTTTTTTAAGGTTGTGGGTCTGGAGATTGAAATATCCTTGATAGTTTTTCAAAGCATTTCAATAATGACTATGAAACCACTGACAAAATAAATAAAGAACCCCAAAACAAGCCAACAAAAGAAAAGAAAATACAGGATTTTGTTTGGGTTTCACAAACAGGCAAGCCCTGACTCTGTTGCTTTTCATTCTAGCACTGAACTATTATTCTACAGTGCAATGGAACAGCTGTGCAGAAGGATGCCCCATAATGAATATGCAAGCAATCACTTTATAACTGGCACATGGGAGACATTCATCAGTCTGTGAACATATACATACACATACATATACATGTGTGTTTGTGCATATGTATGCATAAATTCAAGTTAACACTTCCCAGACTTTCCAAGAGAAACAAACTTTACTTTGATTCAAAATTAGCTGTTTACTTTATAAATATATTAGCAAAACAATAGCTTTTTAAGTCAACAGGCCACCACAAGTGGCAGCTACAGGAGCCTTGCGCAGTACAACTCCATCCCGCTTGCTCTTTGTCTGTATGAACAATGGATCAAGTTAGTTGGCAGAACAAAACCCTCCACCCCATAAAGTGTGTCAAAATCTATCGCTCGTCAGCAGTTTTGCCAGATATTGCAAATTACATTCTGAAGTATGATTTTATGATCTGTCAGTTTCTGCTCTGTGGGCCCATCTTGGTGAGATATACACAGCACTACAACTTACTCCTCATAGTGGACTATAAATAATTTTGTAACACATGGAAAAAATTTACTACTTCACAAAACACATTTCTTTCAGATTTTTCCAACTTTCATAGCTTGCAGCTGTAATTATTGTTTTTCCATCTGCAGCAATAAATCCTTCTCTAGAAAGCGGGTCACATTTATTGTATATGCATTATTCATGGAGACACTAAAATACTGCTTTTGGTGAACAAGATAAATTAACGAAGCCAGCAACATTTCCTGAACAAACTGTTAAACACACAAGAACTCATCATAGAGACAAAGTGGATTTTCTAAACAGTCACTGACTCCCTATTGCACCCCAGACACTAAGTTCTGCGTTTTTAGTAGTGCAAATGGTCTCAGAGGCTGGCCCAAGAATTTGCAGAGACCGTATTTTGGAAAGTAGAACATTTTGCCATCATGGGGTACTTTTAAAACTGTATCCTCATTTGGGACTACATTCCGATACTCCTTATTCATACTGCTTTTATGTACTTTTCTTGTAAGTGTGAGAGTAAAGTGCCTGAGGAAAAGAAAACTAGCCCATGAGCCTGGGATAACTTTTTTCACAAGACAACTATGATCAGAGCCCAGCTCTTCAGTACTCCAGGTCCCATGTATCTAGACTAGTGCAAAGCTGATGTCGGATGCTGCCACATTAAAGTGGTTACAAAGGAGAGGAGCAGGGGCTCAAACAGAGAATTAAGCCCAAAACCCTCCAGTGAACACCTTCTACTTCGCTTCTGCATAAGGAGATGTAAACAGTATCGATATAGTGTTTCTGCTGGTATAACACTAGCTGAAAGTCTGTCTTAAGCTGTTGGCGACTTACATGATCAGCAGACTGCAGACATGCACTTGGAAAGGGAATGAAACAGAATTTCAGCCCCAGACTAGTAACAGTCTGCAGTCCTGCTTGTGAGCTCTGCTGATTCAGTTTACGACAAAAGTTATGTCAGGTTTGTGCACTACAACCCGACCCTTGAGGTCTCTCTTTCTCCACCATTCCCCATGCTCCAGTCAGGGCCAGAGGCCGTTGACAGCTTTAACTGCAATTGAGGTCTCCAGGGGAGAGAGAAGAAAAAAATGGCTGGACAAAACCCTGCCAGCCAAGGAGAAGTAAGTACTCAAATTCTGCCTTTTGGACCTGCCATGCCCTGTTGCCTTCATGTTTCAGTTTTAACCTGCAAGAGGGAAAATGCTGGACGAGAGGGAAAAGGAGCTTTGACCACTAAGAACCCCCAAAGAGTGTTGATGTAAAGAAGAGGGTGGTGGGGAGCGATGCCACTGGCCGGGGATGCTGGTAGTAGAAGTGTTTGTGCCGTCTAAAAAGAACTTGGTCACACACATACGCACACACACACCCCAGCTCTCCTCCTACCCTGCACTTTCGTCCATCCACCGTCTCCTCCTCAAAGCTCTCCCCGATTTTGAAGTTGATCTCGGTGGTGCGGACAGTGGTGGATGTTTTGATGTAGAACTGGTCCCCGTCCTGGCGGATCTCCACGTGGGGTTTGGAGGCGGCTGCCACCGCCACCTTCCTGAGCATGGCATTGACACCTGGGCGAAGAGGAGAGGAAGCAGAGCTTGAAGCCGCCAGCTGTGCCCTGCTCTGAGCTCGCCCAGCACCACGCAGAGGCACCGCGCGTAGCCCCACGACAAAGCTCCCTCCATGCACCCGCCGCGGCGGGGAGCTGCACGGGCGGCAAACGCGGGGTCTGCAAGGGCTCCCACGGCAGGACCTCCGGGGCAGGACAGCCGGCGATCGCCGGTGAGGCTCCGACCTTCCCGGGCAGCGCTCACCGCACTTTCCCCCCCGCGGAGGGCTCACGGAGCTCTCCCGAGTGCCTGGCCCCGCAGGCAGCGGGCACCGGAGCGCGGTCAAGGCTGCAGCCCCCTCCCCATGTTCCCTTCCCGCTGCCCAGAGCCGGGATCCAGCGTCTCACCCAGTGCCTTGAGGAGCTCGTCGAAATTCTCGCTGCTCCTCATCTTCCAAGTGCCGGCGAAGTTGGGCATGGCGGGGCGGGCGCTGCAGGCGGCGGCGGGGAGGCGGCTCGGCTGCTGCTGCTGCTTGCTCTGCCGCTCGGGCACTTTGTGAGCGGGGCGGACCGCGTCGGCGGCGGGGAGATCGGGTCACACCCACCCGGCCTCCACCCCTTCCCCAGAGGCCAGCGGCATCGCCGGCCCCCTCACGCCCGCTCAGACATGGCCCTGCCGGCTGTCCGTCCATCTGTCCATCCATCCGTCCACCCATCCAATCATCTGTCCGTCCATCCATCCATCCATCCATCCATCCATTCATCCATCCATCCATCCACCTGCCCATCCATCCATCCACCCATTTTCGTCCGTCCATCCATCCCTCTGTCCATTCGTCCATCCATCCCTCTGTCCATTCGTCCATCCATCCACCTGTCCATCTTTCCTTCCTTCCTTCCTTCCTTCCTTCCTTCCTTCCTTCCTTCCTTCCTTCCTTCCTTCCTTCCTTCCTTCCTT